>CAAKHF010007240.1:17989-31273 GCA_901007745.1 Hippocampus kuda
GGGGGGGGGGGGGGGATCTTTATTCAAGTATGTGAAAGAATACTTCTCATTTCTAGAGAGATATTAAGGAAGCCCATCATCTCATTTTAAGGCAGAGTTTGATATGTTCTGTGTGACTTGATGATAGAATGAATCTTTTTTAACCTTGACTGTCAGTCAACTTGCCGAACATTTCATCCTCAATTAGGTCACATTAAAAATATTGAAAAAAAAAAATAACCATGAAGTGTTCCTTCCGGTGCTTTTTCAATGAATCGATCAAAGAGGGACACCCTGAACTGGTCGCCAGCTCGGTTCTCCAGTCGGCACTGAGATGCCAACACAACCTCGGTGTCATGCCCAACCTCCATCTTGACTCTCGACATCCCTCAACAAGTTGCCACAGCATCAATCTCCGACCTCGGACTTGTGTGCCCGACAGCTGCAATGATCGTCCGTCATCGCGCGGCCGCCGTCTGATTCATATCGACGCAATGAGGCGCAGGCGGGTGATCGCCTTCTTCCTCTTGAGGATTTACAAAGGGCAACAACACAACCATTCTCTAATAAAAGGTTAAAACACGAAATACGGCACGCATGTAACACTTGTGTATCTGGCTGTTGAAAATGCGGTTGGCACCCGAGCTGTCCATCAAACATCAACTCCTTCGGATGACTCTGGGAAAGGGAAAATCAACCATGAAACTTTTTACCTTTGGAAGGAGCATTCTCGGAAATTCCGCAATGCTTCATATAAAAACAAATTTTGTAAGGACGTGCAAGCGAACCATTTCCAACGGGATTTCGACATGAACGGCTTTTGAACATGTTGATTTTAACCTCACATATTTGAGTCTCGTTTTGATATTCCCTGCCAAGTCGATATTTCACCACGTTACAAATCTTTCCGTCTGTCACAACCGAGAACTACAAATGTCTCACCGCCTAATTAGCGTGCAAGGTTATGACGTGCCCTCCAGATATTCACAATTGAGGTCACTTTGTGCCTCGGGGACATGGGAAGTGGTACTTATTCTACCTTTCATATGCTTAAAATAGGAACACACAATGAGGAAATTTGAAATGTCCTTGACTGTAAACGGAGCGAAAAAAGACGCCTGGAAATTCCACACCACTGTTGGCCACGTTGTTCCGGAGATTAGTCCCAATATTGCTCACACCTCATCTCGCAAAGTGGTGGGGAGGTGAGAGGGGGGGGGGCATCTCTCCAAGGTGTGCTCCGTTTATACCTCAGTCCTTATAAAGTCTATAACAGGAGGGGAGCTGCTTCACGGCCACATAAAAACGCCATCAAGGCGGTTATTAGCGTTTAGTGGAGCTCAGAGGAAGCAAAGTCCTGTAAAAAAAATTAAAAACTCTTGAGCAATGAAACTCCTTTGTGATTGACACTGACTCAGAGGCTTAATTGGCTTGTTAGCGGATAGCTTGAAAGTGGCATTTATGTTAGACATTCTTCCCGTCACATGATCTTAAGTCTTTGCACCATTTAGGAATGATGCTACATGTAGACAAAAGTTTTAGGGGAGTCCGACTAAAGGAAGTGAGTGTTCCGAATTTAACAGAAAACGAGTGGACTGAAAGCTTTTCCCTGAGGAACTGCACGTTGTGTCTGACTGACTGTTACTTTGGATGGACGTGGGACCTAATATTTTATGTGATACACACTTTTGAATATGAGAGTATAGGGAGGCATGGCCTTTTCACCAAGTGTAAGTTAATGTGGACTTCAAACATTTCCCTGAGGAACTCCACTTGCAGTTGCTAAACATGATTTAGTATGTGGGGGAATTGTTACCTATTTGTGAATTTGGTGGATGTTTTTGAAAGAAATGTGAGAAAGGTGAACACTTAAGGACTTCAAGCATTTCCCTGAGGAACTCCGCTTCAAACTGCATCTGATTGATTGTTGCTTGGATAGATGTCGGAGTGTTGTCCACACCAATATTAATGCGCGAAAGACTTGATGTTCTTTCCACAAGGTCAAAGAAAGGTTGAGCCTTGATAGAAAATGCGTGGCCCTCGAGCATTTCCCTGAGGAACTCCACGATGAATTGTGTCTTACTGTCATGTTGTTGTCCAAAATCGCTACTAATATTTTATATGGGCAAAAGTATCAGGGCCTGTGGCCATTCCAAACCTGGAGTTGTTCCTCACTTTTCATTCTGCTGTTGAAGTGCGTTTGGGGATTTTTTTTTTTCAACCATTTGTGAGGATTACCCAAAATGTTGCAATGCATAATTGTCAGAACTGACTAACTCCCGGTACAGTGAGTACAGCTGTACAAAGTGGCTTTGGCATCAGCACAGCATGAATTATTGGCTGGCCCACTTCGAGGACTCGTCGTGATGTTTTTCCAACGGCAGAGATACAAGCTCTCCAAGTCCAACCTTTCATTGGCGCCGACACCCTGCAGCATTCGTTTTGATTTATCTTTACCTTTGACTACTCTCCCTTTCGTCTTGCAGTACTCACAGCTTGCAGGCATTTGCATACACATCGAGTCAGCACGGAATGAAGAATACGCTGTGTCCCTTTTGTGTCATCAGTACAGCGCGTTTACATTTAAGACCTTTGCGATTTAAGGGCTCTACACAAAGCAAATACGGTGACTGGAAATGGACGGGCAACTTCACGAGGATCAGGATGCTTTTTCTTTTTTTTTTAAATGGAGATCGAGACTTTCTAATAATAAATTACAGTCAGGGTTACGTTCCAGACCAGACCACTGTGATATAGAAATACGCTATCTAAAAACTCCCTACGCAGGTTTTTATAGCGATTGTGGCACTCATTCTTTCAAGGTTTCACTCTTTTAAATGAATACAAAGATGTTTAACAACACAGAATATATATTGAGAGAGAGCAAGAGCAACGGATATCAAATAAGAGTGTTGCAGAGTAACGATCCACCAGTCGTTGCTTTCCCTGGGCATAAAAAGCAGGATTACAGAGGATTCGATGTTGTCTACATTTCAGCGCAAACTAGTCTGAGCTTGAAATCTTGCCAGCCAACTTTCTCATTCCACTCTTCTTCTTTCAAAATGTACTGTGTAAAACAAGAGTGCCACCATCTTGTGGCCAACAATGGAATTACAAAGAAAACAGCAAGCGCATGAAAATGGAGTCATAAACTGCACACACACAAAAAAAGCAAAATTATTTCTACAACTTGCTTGTAAAGAAACCAATCGAGTTTGTAGAATGAGAGCGACATGAAAGCCTTCAAAGCGGGAACCGAGGCAGGAAGTTGTTCTCTGCTCGCACGCGAGCAACGCCAATTAATTCCCTGTTTAAACCCCAACAAAGATGAGCGCATCTTTCTCTTACGGGCCGCAAAGCCACGGAAGTCACCACTCGCATAAAAGTTCTGCTGCGACGGAAGCCGTTCTTAAAAGGTAAACGGCAGCCGACAAACCCGGCGGCGGCGGCGGAGCGAAGCGACTGATCGTCGCCGCAAATATCTGCAAGGATGGAAGGGGGCGGGACTATCAAAGACAAGATGATTGCTTTCTCTGCCGTGCGCGTTTCAGTTTGATTTCATTCACTGGCGTGCAAAAGGGGGTGTGAGGATGGGGCGGAGGCACCGGGAACTCAGAGCACAAATTTTATGGCTTTGTGGCCGAGACGGATGCCCCTTCCTATCAACAATCGACATTTTTTTTTCTGTCCGACATGCATCTGCTGTATTAAAAAACAATTTGCTGCCCATTCAAATTCTTCACGAGGCGTGGTGGTGGGGGGGAGGGTGTTGGGTGTGTCTTGCCCCGCCTACTGCACATCAATCCAACGATAAGTCGAGCCACGAGAGCTAACGCAAAGTCACAAACAGCACCGTTAGTCACATGCTTTTCATGAGTTATGCAAAATCACTCCTTTTGCCAGATATTCCACATCAGCCACCACCTTGCACAAAAGAAATGAACGACCACCACAAATAATCCACTCATTGGAAAAAGTCCACAGCGCTCTCTGTCCCGGGAAAGGGACATGCGCGACACGTGTCACATGATTAACGTCAACTCTCCTTGAGCACAATGGAAATAAACGGAACCCCTAGAAACCATCGGGCGGGCGAGCTCGCCACAAAGAACGGCGTGAACCTCTTTTTTTTTTTTTTTTTGCAAAAAACTCTTATTCGCTACCTGCGAGGACTAAATCTCATCAGTGGAGGCGGCGGTAAATAAATGTGATTCCACTTTCCTTCCCGCTCGGTAAATCCTGCGCGTTTTGACTCCATTAAAAGCTTCACATAAAACCTCCTGCGCGGCACCGCTTGTTATGCCGCGTGAAAAAAATGACATTGGCGTCACCTTTACTGAGACACACCTGCCAGCAAAAAAAATAAATAAAAATAGTGGGAGGGGCGCGGAAAGCGGGATGAAGAGAAAAGGAAAAGGCAATTAAAACAGGTTTGTCACCGTGGGGGGGTAAATTCAACACGTACATGGCTTCGCTTTCACAGAGTTGTAGGAGGCAAGATAAGATAAACCACAGCAGGCCACAAAGGGAGCCCCTGACAAAGATCGTTCGATTGCCAGAATGAAATTCTGCTTTGTGTTTTTATAGGAGTCGAAAAAGTTGAAAATTGCGTCGAGGAACCGGTTCGGCATCTCTTTGGACGCACGGGTGTCATCAAAGCCATCGGGCTTCTGGCTTTGAGGATCAGAATGAGAAACACATTTGCACCGTCGTCAGCATTAGGAAAGCTTGCGTTTCGTGTCGCTAAACACTTCCCGGTCTGTGCGAGCGGAGATGATGATGATGATGATGATGATGATGATGATGATGATGAGGAAGATTCATCAACGTGCCAAATGAACAATTTGGTCGGTCTGACAACTAAAGCAGGAAAGCACAAGTGTAGCGTGACGGTCCAGATAATCACGCTGAGCTTTGGCTGATGCGCCCGAAAACAAGCATCTGTCACAACAAATGGATTTTTTTTTTCCCTCCAAAAGTATGGGGAGGGGGTGCGAATTTGTAATCTGTGGGTGATTTTCTCATAAGCATAAATAAGCATGCTAATCGCTTCATTTTTACTCGGGCGAAAAAGGGAAGAAATGTTTCCTTGTGACATTCAGAAATATATTATGAGGGAAATGAGCTTCACAAGTGCTCGCGCAAAAGGTCAAATCAAAGCCACAATGAGCAATGAACTGTCCCTCGTGCCCCCCCCCTTTTTTTTTTTTTTCATCATATTTGATGCCATAAAATCTGGACGGTGCCATGAGCTGGCTGGCGCCATATTGTTACCCAGCTTGACGTCATGTTGCAACGCAGTGCAAAGCAATCCTTCATCTAACGTCTGTCAAGGGGCAGCTGCTGAAAGTGTCACATCACCAAATCTCCACTTTAAAAAAAAAAAAAAGTCTCAAAACTGACCAAGGCTGACAAAACGGAGCGTCCCTAAAGCATGCGAGGTCAAAATTACCTTCAAACTTTGTTCCAAAAAAAAAAATGGTTGAACCATCAGCACTTATGAGGAAGGGGACACTGATGACTGTAAAAGTTTCCCAATCCAAAAAATGTTGGCAACGACTGCTCTCGGAGGAAATCAGAAGTTTTTCAAATTGCTGCTTGGAACCAAAATGACGGACTTCCTGTCCAAATTTGTCCTTCCCTGCCAGATATGTCTACTGATGTCTATTTTGTGAACCTTGTTGTCAGATATCATTTCTTTTGTAACTTTCCAGAGGGCACGACTGCGAGAGTTTTGGGCGTTATGTTGAGGATTTGAAATGTATACAAACACTTCTCAAATTGGGAGTTTTGGTGTATATTTAGGCCCTCAAAAAAGGCAAATCGTTTGTTGTGAAATTTCCGCCAACAGAGATAAGCATTACAATGCTAAAATGGATTGTTAAATCTTATCCCCAAAAAACACGATGGAAAAGAGATAAGCGGGTGGAGGAGTGATACGGGGATGATACGGCACACCGACAATGTACCTTCGCCGCTTCAATCATTCGGAGCCGCGAAGAATATGAAATAAATAATTGATTGGCCTTCCGATTGTTATTCAGAGGTCGTCTTGAGCGGGAGGCGGGGAAACACAATGGATGGATCCTCACTTCATCACAGGCCTACACCATCATCACTCACACTTACGCTCACGCCGAAGGGCAGTGGATGTGACTCGCATGTGCAGTGAGTGGACCGGCCGAGGCCAGCGGATGTGTGACCTTGGTCGCCGTTCCCGCCACATTTGGAAGAAAGACGCAAACTTTTGGGCGTAACGTGAGCATACGGGACGTAGCGGCGTGCGGTTCGTCGCCAGAGATCACGTTTACCTGCAAGACATGATCATCACCGGTAAACGGCGGGAGCGACGTCACCTTGGTCAGACGTTCCGTCAGAACACATAACGTATTCGTCGCGGTGAAGCAGCGTGTGGCTCATTCGCCGAAGGCTATTATGATGCTGCCTGTTTGTCAGCAGGTCATGAAGGAGCTCAACGCTTAGCGTGAGAATGACAAGCGGCCATGTTGTTCGGAATACCGTGTACCCGGCATCCAGCACCCAACCAGAGTTGGAATATGGATTTTGGGAAAGTATCTTTTGACTTGAAGCAACACGCAGCTCAATGACGAAGGTACTGGTAAACAACAATGTAGCGCCCCCCTCAGGATGCGGCATGAACGTCGAAACGAAGTCCAATGTGAATAAGATAAGAAAACCTTTATTAGTCTCGCAATGGAGAAATTCCCAATTCACAGCAGCAAAGTTATGAAAGGAAGAAGTAGAACAACAAAACATAGGAGCTGCTGGAAAGGCAGCCACTCACACGGCGCCATTTTGAAGTCAAAATAACAAAAATAACAACACAACAGGGGTTCATTCCTGGCAACCCGTAAGAACTGGTACCACTAACATGAAACATACAAATCAAGTGGCATGATAAAACAAATAAAGGACAAAACCATGAAGACAATTGATTTAACATAAAATGCACACAAACCTTGTGGGCTCACACCCATGAGTGGCTAATTTCGCCGTATGAATTTATGATTTCGCCGAAATCCTGCCTATCTTCTTCTTGTTTCATACAGTCAGTTCTCGGCAGTCTCGTCGTTTTACAAAAAATGGCGACGCAGAACTCACAATACGTGTCTTCTAGTGTGCACCAACTAGTGTCGGGTGGAACCTTTCGATGCGATAATTGGTTCCCGCCAACAATCGCCACTAGATGGCATCAGAATACCAACGGTGAAACAGCTTTATGAAAAATACAGGCAGGAACAAACAGAATGTTTCATAGTCTGTTTAGCGTACGTACACCCCACCTTTTCAACAGCTACACTCTTAATAAAGGGAGTGGGGGTCGGTTGCATTAATTGTATTTTTTTTTTAACTAGCATTGCGGGCCATGTCAAAATAATTTTGAATGTGCCGCTAGAATGGCTAGTTGGCCATGAATGGCTCCCGTACCATTGTAGACTGACTACTCCGATCAATCACTCCTGTTTTGGGGCCAACTCAGAAGCTGGCAGTAATTTGTTAAATCACCCCATTCAACGAATTCACAAGATGGTAAACTGGATTTTTTTATTTTTTTGGCTCCCCCAACAATGGCTTGTCATTTATTTGCGTTTTAACCTTCAAACGTATGTTTGGTCCATTACTTCCTGAGTCAACAAAACCGCTTGTCAGAATCAAACGGAGGTTGGTCAATAAAACAAATGATCCCTATAATACACATCCGGATGACGGGGATCAACAGGCTTTATGGACCGGAGAGTTTTTGCGCAAAGCGAGTGGGCAGAAATTATTATTTTTTCGCTCCCCGCCCCACCGTTCACTTCTACGGGTGCCAAAGCAGTCGGACATGCGCCGACGTCGTTGACCGTCATCACCTCGCACGCTGGAGACGCGTCGTATCCATTTGCGCCGGATCGTGCGGTATCGCGACGCTAATTAGGCCAGTTGCCGGCGCTAAAGACATCATTTGGAGATGAAGTCAACGGCGGCCCAGCTGCTTAATGGCCTGCTCGGGTCTCATCTCCCATTAAAAGATCTGTCACGCAGGACAAAGAAATATATCCTCGCTCCTATTATTGTCCTAATCCAATTATTCAACATCAGTTGACAATCCGTGGCCCAAAGCTCCTGACAATTCAGACATAATTGAATGCGCCATCCCGACAGAATGCGTCGCCCGCCATTGTCGAGCGCAATGAATGTTTCATTTGCTGTACTGGGCTCAGAACAAGACCGTTAAAAACGTGCCACAACCGTGCGGAATGGGCCGCCAATCGCCCAATGACTCTTCAATTAAGTCTTGTTTTTAAAATTTCCCCACCAAAATAAAAAAAAAAAAAATTAAAAAGGGGAGGGGCAAACGATCTAAAAGTGACACAAAACTTGATACAACTCAGCTCGCATCGAAAGATAACTTGAGCTTAAGCAACATTTCACAATCCCGCATATTTGGTGGCAGACTCGGGCAGGAACCATCGAAGAAGAAGCGCGGTACATTTTGGGGACTTGATGACATTTGGCTTTTTGGACTTGTGTCTTTGATGTGAAGAATTCCAACCGGAATTACAAATGCAAATTCGAATCCATCCGGGAGAAAATGTTCCTCTTTTTCCCCCCGTGACCAACCCTCAAGCCTGGCTAAGATGACCTCTCAGCTTGAAAACGGGAAATTCCGTTGGACCGGGACATGACCGCAAACATTTGCGTCCGCGTGCACTTTTGTTCATCACTTTGCTGCTGATCAAGGTTTGCGCAGCCATGCGCTCTTCCGCAATCTGCTGATGGCACTTTATCGTCTGTGTGAAGGACGGATTTTGTTTTCCCCAGCCGCAGTCCGGCATGTTGAATCAAGTCACATTTGAATGCTGAAATGCGACTGCGGCTCTGCTCGACACTCAATGTTTTGCTTCCGATAGAAACCGGATGAGGTCACATTCAAACTCTGGAACGCTGCTGACCACTCGTGCCGTATCGCCTCGCTTCCTGAGAGCTCCTTCAAGTCAAGTGGAACGACTTTGCATGTACATATATAAATTTATAATACACAAGGAGCAACCCAATCCATCTCCTTTTTATGTCTTCATCAAATTGCGTCATCATTCACGACAGAAGAAATCAAAGTAACAAACCGATTTAGACAAGAGCAAGCTCATGTTGACGCGATGTTCCCTGGTAGCTACGCAAATGGGCACATGTCATAGGCTGTGATTGCCGTGGATACCCGGCGAGATTTTTTTAATTGCCCCCCCCCCTTAAAAAAACCCCCAAAAAAACAGATATTTGCCGCAGAGGTGAGAGTGGGGGATAAGAAACCTCGTTGGGCAGAATAAGACACCGTGGGGCACTGTGTATGTAAATAACGTCCTCTTTTGCATGTCGTGTTATCAGAGATGGATTTGTGAATTAGTCGCTGACAGAAAACCAATAAAATTGATGAATGGATTTGAAGCAAACA
This sequence comes from Hippocampus kuda, assembly GCA_901007745.1. Classification (NCBI taxonomy): domain Eukaryota; kingdom Metazoa; phylum Chordata; class Actinopteri; order Syngnathiformes; family Syngnathidae; genus Hippocampus; species Hippocampus kuda. The sequence goes on from CAAKHF010007240.1 coordinate 27,423, forward strand.
CACACTCCTCTCTCGCACACGCACACAAAAAAATGACAAAAAAAAGCCCGCGGCTCAATGTTTTTTGGATACTGAGAGACCTGAAAACAAATTGGGGTGATGTCCCCTAACAGGCAAACGGCGCACACATTTGTTGTCCTTATTTATTTCGCCGCGATTCAGCAGTCGTCCTTGTACAGTAATCGATGTTGATGAACGAGCGGCGAGGCTGGCTTTTATTCCGATAGAAACTTTCCATTATCTCTCACAATGTATTCACTCAGTCAAAGTGACAGGGGTTGAGTCGAGCCGCACACTCCGCCGCCCTCGCCCGGCCCCGCAGCCGCCGTCATCCGTCTACTCGCGGCACCCGACGCCACCCGAACAAAAAAAAAAAAGAATTACAGAAATCAAAGACGGGCGAGGGCAGGAAAAGGCTGCGGAAGCGACACAAAGCTACGACATCTATTGAAAAAAAAAAGATGCTCCACTTTCATCCAGAGTTGCGAAGATGCCAAAATCAAATCAGACTGCACTTCCGATGTCGCCAGCGATCAGCAAATTAATTCGTGGTTGGCTTGCTCACCGATTCAAAACGAACGGATGGAAAAACTTGAGCGCTTCCAATCCTGCAAAAAAAAAAAAAAAAAAAATGAAACGCTAACGGGAAAGCTACGTTGGCGGACTGGAAATCGGCGAGCATTGCTGGGTTCCAATTTGGAGTTTTGCCACTGTTACTTTGTCAGTTACTTGAGTTGGAAAAAGTATTTGTCACATGTACTTATTTTTCATTCGACTTTGTTTTATTTCGTTGTGACCTTCGTGACACGTCAGCTGGATTACTTCATTGCACTACATTTTGGAGTCAGCCAGTCCTCCCTTCAGCATCTCCAGTTGCTCCAAAATGCTGCTGCTCACCCACCTCAAACCCTCATCTTACTGAGCGACGAGGGTTGGAGAGTGTTTGCGCCCGTCCCGACGGTTGATTTTTCATCAGGGTTCGGTCAAGGTCGCAAATAGTCACAAATATGTTTTCCTGACGTTCGCTAACCGTTTGAACGGCCGCAAAGAAGGTTATTCTTGAACATTTCCTTTTGTTTATTATCTCTGGGCTAAAAAAATGTGATCAGTACATCCCGAGTGAGTCGTGTATATATTTTTGGGTCGTCATTTATAAACCTAAAAACGTGGGATTAAAAGGATTTATAGCTAATGGATGCTAACGGTAACATTCAGGACGAAGTCTTTCAAGAACATCCTGCCTTTAATTTAAAAGCAGGCAGAATGAATGAGGCTCTCACATTCTCCTGTTTCATTGTAAAAAATAAATACAATTAAAAATAAAAGAAATAATAAATCAAATGAAATGTGCCTCGAGTCTGTGGCAAGTAAGCTGGTGTCAATCAAAGGATGTACAGTATATTGAAATCTTAATGCTTGGATGCTTTTTCTGGAGTCGCTCAGGTATGGAAAGACCACACGGCTCCTCCCACCCCGCCGGATTGCCCTCGACGCAAGTTGTTTTCTTAGCACTCTTGTTCTGAAGTTATTAAATATGACAGCAGCGCGGCCCGAGTAATTGCCGCGATTCATTTTGTTTATCTTTGCAAACATAAGTCTAATTCCTGGCGCATCCCCCCCAGTGATGACCGATAAACCACACCTCTCTCAAACGATGATGGACGATAGATTAATCGGAGCAAATGTCTTACCCGGAGAACACAAACATACCAAAATATATAACAATAAATATAATAATTAAAATACAGGTTGGAATGCAAAATAATCAATATCATGTCAAACGAAGAAGAGTGCCAATCAGACAAATCACATTCAAGATTTAAAAACTAAAATGAAGTTCATCACATGTAAAGGCTTTATGAGCCCTCCCTCCCCCCCAAAAAAACGCTGCATCCTTTGCTTCATGGTGACCTCCTGCAGGGTTGGCGGCGCTTCAATAAAAGTCTCATAAAAGTTGAAATAGGACCAAGAGTTGCCTTGACATTTGAGATTGCGGCGAGGCCTTTGCCTCTCTTTCAGCACTTGTCATTTAAAAACCCCGTAAAGGCGTCTTATTCGCATTTCCGCCCGCAGATACGCGCATGTAAATGTGCTTTATCCTCGTCCTGAGGAAACACCGAATGCTTGCAAATTTCAAACCGCATTCTTTTTGGGAGTACAGTTTATTTTATTGCGCGCTTTAAAAAAAAAAATACACGGGAAGAGAACCATGACAAAATACAATGGTACCTCCACTTATGAACGTCTCTTCATACGAAATTTGCAAGTTACGGAACGCCGAAACAGGAAAATATTGCCTCTTGTTACTTAAGAAATTTCAAGATACAAAAAGGTAAAAATACAGAATGGTCTGCTAGTCGCAGCTCCGAGTTTCCTGAACGCAACATACTTATAGCTGCTCTGCCATTGGCTACTACCGAGCATCTTCCTGGCATCCCATTGGCTAAGTGGGACCTCTACCGGATGTTTCTGTGTGCAGACAGATAGATAGATAGATCTTTGTCTATACAGCATCCTCGTCATTCGCCACTCAGGCCACGAGGTGTTCCAATTTGACTTAAATATGAATTGTAACATGTATTTTGTGACATACTTTGATGCGTTTTTACTCTTTAGAAAACATTTATGTCTGAATTTTGGTGGGGCTTGGAACGGATTAGGGCATTTACATGGAAAACGTGTCTCTACTTGCAGTTGAGAAATTTCTCCCAGAACATATTAATTTCGGAAGTAGAGGTAACAGTGTACTGTAATCGCCGCATCGACACCTCTGCCGCCTCGCAACCGCGCAGGAACAGGAACCCTTGGAATGCAAGTAAACCCTTTCGTTCGGTTTCTCCCTTTCAGCCAGGCGCCGATGAGAGCGGAAAGGCAGCAAGACGCGATCAACACCGGGAGTGAGCTCGACGTACGTATTTCAGACACTTTCATCAGGGCACCTCCAGAGAGGCCAATTTTTGGCTGCTTCCAATATTGATGCCACCTGAAATTAGACTGATGGCTGCCTCCTTTCCTTTTTTTTTTTTTTTTTTGTTTTGCCTGTCGGTGTCATCAGCTCGCTGGGAGGCAAAGAAACACTTGGCCGTGCGTTCTGCCTGGATTTTCATCACTTTGTGGATTATTCGGAGTCGTTTCTGTTTCTTTCCGATGAGCAAGGTGGGCCTGATGATGAATAACGGCCCACTGGAGTGAGTTCGGTGGATGGAAAAAGTCGACACAGCCCAGCCAGGTTTTTGCAATATGGAAATAAATAAATGAGACCACGAGAAATAATTTCAGAACCCTTTCTACCACCAACGTAACTTTGATCCAGTACAACAACTCCATTGAAAGTGTGAATTTTTTTTTTTAAAAAAACGTTACAAATAAAATAAAAATGTTCTGGTAGGCTTTTCCAGACTTTTTTTTTTTTGGTGGGGGAGGGGGGCAAAAAACGCAAACCTTACTTTTGAACAGGGGTGTGTAGACTTTTGAAATCCACTATGGCACGCAAATAGCACATGTGGCCGCATGTCTAAACTCACTGTGGACTTCTTGAATTATTTCCGGTCACTCTGTACGTTTTAATTAAGCAAGGTGGCAGTATCATGATGAACTGTTTCATGGTTCGTTTAGTTTGCTGATTTTGACCAGCATGCATGAATAAGAAACATCTACACCTTTAACATCAATCCCCGTGCAAATTTCATTGCCGCCGCCAGCGCTGTTTTCAAACCTGGATCAAAACAATGTCAGGAAGGGCACCTGGCGTAAAAACTGTGCCAAAGAGACTCTGTGACAACCCGACCCATGGTCAAGTTGCAACTGGCAATTCCCCCCCCCCCCCCCCCAAAAAAAACATCCATCCATCA
>CAAKHF010007243.1:0-12363 GCA_901007745.1 Hippocampus kuda
CGTATGTGTGTATGTGTGGCATCCTTGTTGGTTTAGCAATCAATTCCTGATTAGGATTTTGTGTGTGTGTGTGTGTGTGTGTGTGTGCGTGCGCACGTTTGTGCAAGATTGTGTTCAATAATTTAAAAGTTGATTCATTGCATGCCGCCGCCACATTGCTGACAAAAAGTCAATCGGTCCACATTCACATGTATTTGCATGTTGTTAGTTGCTTCGCTCACCTCATCCACAGTGACGGCATCATATAGCAGTTTGGAAGGTATTTTTGCTTGTGAAATGCCGCCGCTTTATCATCTTGTAATTGCATGTTTTCTCAGTAAAACCTTGGGACTTAATATGTCGCCATTGTTTTTGGTTGAATAATCAATCATATCTTGTTGTCATGCACTTAATTGTGTTTAATGGAAAACAGTGCAATTTTATTCTCGCGTATCTGCTGTTTTTTTTTCTCTGTGCATGTTTTTAAAATGTGGGAGGAAACTGGAGTTCTACTCCAAAAAAGTTTCCTACTTTGCAGATTCCACCTACTGCGGGTTATTTTTGGAATGTGACGCCCGTAATAAACGAGTGACCACAAAACGTCAAACAAAGAGAATCGCAATGCTGTTTATTTAACAACACAGATAACCCACATAATGGGAACCATCATCGCTAACGTAATCTCATAATGCTTTAAGTGACAGATATTAAAACACAAATGTTGCATCAACGCATGTAGACAGTCAGTATACCAATCGTCATTGGCATATATTCTTTATCCTCTTTGAAAATGACTCATCATACTGGGGCTCACAAAGCAGTTGTGACAGTTTCCGTGGACCCAAATGTCTCTAATGTCTCGAGTGTCGAATGTTTTTTTTTTCCTTGATAGACTTGCGCGTGAGCGCGTAAAAGGTGTTTAAAGGCTTTTATTTATCGCTGGCTTTAATTTAGTCTTTAGGGGAGAGTGTCTATATCAGCAGCGTGGTCAGTGGCCCTCGCATGAAATATTCATGAAAAATATGCACAATTTATGAACGCTTATTCTTGTAAAATTGCTGATACACTGCTGGGACACTGCTACAGGAAAACAATGATGCTTTTTTCCCCCGTACCCTTCGTCTTATGATGATGATGATGATGATGATGATGATACTGAGGGAAAACTGTAAGGGGGGTTTGTGCATATTTTAATGTTAATGTCATAACGTGGAAGGTTATTATTATGTATGGGAAAAGTGCAACGCTTCAAATGGAAAATGATACATTTGATGGGGATGCTGAAATGACCTGTAGAAACAAAGGTAGTATAATATTCAATATGACTATTATACAGTACACATCCTGTATGTATATGTGTCATCTTGATGTATTGTGTAAGATAAGATTAGAAAACGTTTATTTGTCTCACAATGGAGAAATTCCCAATTTACAGTAGCAAAATTATGAAAGGGAGAACTCTTGGTCTCTTGATATTTATGGATCGCATACCTTTCCTTTCTCGTAATATTGCAACTTAATATTCATGTTAATTATTTTTTTTCGATCTAAAATTGTGTTCTTGTCTTGTTCGCGACGGAGCGTTTGGGGCACAGAGCTGGAAGCGGACGTGGCGGAAATGTGCGCGACTCGAGCCAATCGGGGCCACCCTTGGAACATTGGTTCGCAAGTTTGAATCAACAGAATCCGCCAAAAAATGGACGACGAAGCAGTAAACGGAAAGCAAAACAGCAGTCGCAAAATGAGCAAATGCACTGCACAACGCGTCGGTGACCGGCAGCCATGTCTTCCGAAGATGAAGCTATTTTGGCAAGAGAAAGTTCCTCCCTTAGCCCAGGGCGACGTGGATGGGGGAAGCGCTTGTGCGTGCTACGTCAAAAACAAGGCTAAACAAGAAACCTGTTGAATCATTTGAACGACTAGCACTCGAAATGAAAATGCGAGCAGAGTTTGCACAGCCTGCCCACGTCAACAGGAGCAGTTTCTTCGTCGGTAAGAACTAGCCGGCAACTACCGAATGAAAGCAATCTCGCTCGTGTCACATTTGCAAGTAGCAGTGATGCTAACGCCGTACGTACCATCGTCATTTTAAAATGATTAGCTTTACATTATCAGGCGTATTTATGACTCCAGATTGGCCCAATTCTTATTATCTTGTTATTGTAGTTTACATTTGTTGCACAGTAGCATGACAGTGAAAGGAATGAAAAAAAAATGTGTTCATAAAATGTTGTCAGTAGCAGTGCTTTGAAGCTGGCAATTTGAAATTAATGAAAAAAAAATGGTTGCCGGTCCGCGAACGGCAAGTACTAGACTTGTCTCAAATGCTCCGTGACGACCTAAAAGGTCGGGGACCACTGATTTTGTCTCTTAACATTAAAGGTACAATGTTTACCCAAATATTAATTCGCTTTTTGGTGAACTCTGTTCAAAAATTTTTTCCCCCTCATATACAGTATCTATATCTTATTCCTCTCAAGTTATTTTTTTCCCTTATTTTTACTGATGGAATGAAAAGGGTTTTTATTTTTTTAGAATGATGATGATTTTGTCTCTCAAATGACCACTGTGTATTTTGCATCTTAGGGCTCTAACATGGAAGCTTATTATTATGCATGGAAAAAGAGCTTCAAATGGGAGACGGTGTCAAATTGGAGGGAGATGGTTAAATGACCTGTAGAAATGTATATAAATCCCTCCATATATAGATATATATTCATAACGATCATTGTATATTGATATATACGTGTGTGAGCTCTTGGTGTTTATGGGATGGAACTAATGGTGTTGGAGCTGCAATAATTCCACCTTCTCCTTCCATCGGGCCCTCGTGCGGTGAGATGGGTCGCTGATGGGCTCGGGGGTCAAGGGTTAAGAGCTGGTTATTTTTAAGAAGGACACGAATGGGGTGTGGACAATGATTGCCTGGCCGAGCGGCGTAATTAGCAATTAGCCGCTAAATACGGCGTTGTGCGCGAGGGCCATTTAGCCGCTAATGCTCATCATTTAGGCCACGATGGAGGGAGAAGATGAAGATGGCTCCGTGTCACATTGTTTCCCCATAAAACACGCGCTCGCACTTGACAGCTTCTTCTTACTGACTGCAACTTTCTTCTTGATGTCCTTCCTCCAGGAACAGCCAGGCTTCCAAGCATGCTAATGGGATAGCAGCATCACAACAACAACCATCAGGAAGGTTTCTCCCCAGACTGTAAGGATGTCATCTTTTGAATGAACGCTCTTTAACAAAACCTTAAAAGCCTGAGCTTTGCTTGAAAGCTACATTTCGAACGATTGCCCAGCTTTGAAACGCGAAGCCTTTGTTTAAAGTCTTGATACTTGCTTGAAAATCCTAACCTAGATTGTAAATCCTCAAACTGTCTTCAAACCCTGATCACATTTATTTTAAATCGTACCTTCAAAGTCTACCCTTGACTTTTAAGCCGACCGTAAAACTCTACCCCAAGCTCGAAATCCAAATTCAGACCTGAACCTTTGCTTGAATTCTGTCCGTCAAAGCCTACAATTTGAAAGCATAACCCTGGTTTCAAAGCATACTTCCGAACCCTGAAACCCGAGCCTTGGTTTCACACCCGATGTGAGAAACCCTGACCGTAGCGTGCCACGCGATCATCAGCAAGCGCTTGCCGTCACTGAACCAGCTGACCGCAGACGCGCGACAAGAACCACCACGACCAAAACAAAAATGAAACGACAAAGAGCGCAAATGTTTGGCCCGCGCCGTGACTTGCTGACGTGAAGCGATTGTAAGGCGCTGTGACAGGGCGTCAGCGGGCAGAGGATATTCACCAAATGAAACCGCGTCTCGCAAAAAGTCCAACGTCAAAAAAAAACAAAACAGCTATGTCACAAATGACACTTTGTGTGTGTGTGTGTGTGTGTGTGTGTTTTCAGTGTGCTTGTGTGCTGACTTTTGTCTACTTTTGGCAATAATTCATCCAACCATCCATTTTCCGATCGGCTTTATCCTCACAAGGGTCGCTGGAGCCTCTCCCAGCCATCTTCGGGCAGGAGGTGGGGGATACCCTGAACCATTTGCCAGCCAATCACAAGGCACATACAGACGTACAACCATCCACGCTCACACTCACACCTAGGGACAATTTGGAGTGTTCAATCAGCCCGCCAAGCATGTTTGTGGAATGTGGGAGGAAACCGGAGTACCCGGAGAAAAACCCGCAGAGGCCCGGGGGGAACATGCAAATTCCACACGGGGAGCTGGAATCGAACCCGGTACCTCTGCACTGTGAGGTCGACGCCCTAACCACTGGACACCGAACCGCCAGGGGACGAATGCAGTGCCTCTCAATTATTTCCTTTTACGCCCCGCAGCAAGAAGAAAACATTTCGCGCAACCCCCAACTCTCCGGAAGTGGAGTGTCATTTGTCTTAATCATTGTGATCTCGACTTCTGCTTCACATCGTATCCTGGGAAGTGAAGAAAAACACCAAGAAAAATATTGTGCCCCCCCCCTCCTCTCCCAAAAAAAAAAAGAAAAATCCTGCCTTCCCCATGCGCACTTGAGTCAACAAGCGCCCTGAAAAAGCACAGCAGAATTGCACATATGAGCGTTTGTTTGCAAAGTCATGTCCACGGCGTCCGCTTGAAAAGGATTAGCTGAGCGTCTTCCTAGCGGGAATACTTTGCTTAGCGCAAATCCCGGGAAGCCCAAGGGAGCCATGTTGTAATGTTACTGATAGCTGGGGGTGATCTTTACCCGGAATCCACCCCACTCCGCCTTTGGCGCACCCCCTTGCCGTGCGTCGGGATGCCAGGATCTTTTCAAGCGTTTGACACTCCTTCCTGTCATCTCTCGCCAAAGCACTTGGGTGTGTGTGTGTGTGTGTGTGTGTGTGTGTGTGTGTGTGTGCGTGCGTGCGTGTATGCGCAGGATTTGGGCTGCTTTTGAAATAGTGAGTACAACAGAAAGATTTTGATGCCACAATAGCAATAAAATAATCATCATGGAAAATATAGCAAAGAAACAATCGTGATAAAGATTCTCTGCAAAGGGCATTTGCCAAACGACAGTGACGAAACCTTCGCGTCAAAAAGATGTCGACATGACCGTGACGAAACGGGAGTGCCAAAACGCGAAAGGCAAAACAACCGGACGAAACGCGGTGCCGAAGGGTGCCGGCCACAACGCTGCCGCCGAAGCCCGAGCGCAGCCGGGGCTTCTCCTCAGGTCGCCTCTGGCGCGCGTGGGGATGCCGCGCCAGGATTTTTCCAAGCGTTTCTCCGTTTCCCTGTCATCTGGCGCCAAAGCACTTTTAGCCGCCGCGGCATTGCAGCCCGTCTTGGTGGCCACGGGCTGCCCCCGCCTGCCTTTTTGTTGCCGTCTTTGTACGCCAACAATACCTGCTGCCTGCCTCGTTGCCTTCTCCCGCCGCAGCACTTTTTGGGATTTTTGTTGTTTTTTGTTGTAGCTGCCTCCTTTATTTCACGTGGGAGGCGTCATCACTTTTGTTGTCGGAGGTATTGAATAGTTAATGCCGCCACCGCCGCCCCCTGACTTTGAGTTGTATTTTTACATCCGCACAATGCCTTTAACGGCATGTGACGTCGCCCCCTCGGGACGAGGGAACGACACTGCGCGGCGTCTTTGCCGTTTTCCAGCCGAGGTGGCGCGCGCCCGCCGCCGGGATGCTTTAATGTCTCCTGCGTTTTTCTAATCTGTCTTTTATTGCACCGAGGCGTCTCGCGTGCAGCTTGAGTAGCGCTCTGCTTTTGAAGGAAGAACGATCGCCAAAGAACTTTTATTAAGAGTCAACAGTCTCAATTCAGCTGTTTAAAAACTCGCGACAAGGCTTCCATGCGTTGATTGCATTGTCAGCGCGGCTCACATTAAATGCGGTCCAGTTCAGTAGTTTCTCACTTTGTGTTTTGAGGGTTTTTTTTTTCGGCATGATAATTCAGATGAATTTGAGAAAGATTTGTCAGGCGACATGCCTATGGTGCCGAAAAAAATGTGACATTGTATTTACATTGAGAGAAACGTATCAAATACATGATCCTGCCAGCTTGATTAATAGCACGATTAGTTTATAATTAATTCATAAGAATTTGTGTGTGTGTGTGTGTGTGCGTGTTTATTTTACTTGTGTATTTTGCCAGGCCAGGGCAAATACCTTTTGAATGGGATCTTTCGTAACTGTTGTTTTTCATTCAAGGTAATGATACAAATGTCGTTCAAATACATTCACTGACATGTTTGATTATCAAATGGATTCAACATCTTCCTTTGACGTTTTTAATTAAAATTAGATTTAAATTCATGTATTAACTTTGTTTAACTGCGATTGACTGGCAAGCGGTTCAGGGTGTCCCCCGCCAACTGCCCGAAGATGGCTCAGATAGGCTCCAGACCCCCCGCGACCCTCGTGAGGATAAGCGGTTTGGAAAATGAATGAATGCATGAACTTTGTTTTAAAAAATGGATGTATTTGTTAAAAAAAGTTTTTGGCTTACATTTTTTAAAATGAATTATTCTATTAGTTAAACATTCATTTAAAAAAAATTAAATGAGTTGCTTTTGTCCCGAATAAAAGTATCATGGAAAGACAAACGAGATATTTAAGTGAAAGTGAATTTTTGGTTAGGTTAATTTTACATTTGAAATTCTTCATTTGAAATCAGGTTAATTATGTTTTAGTGATATTTGTCAGTTTTTGTTGCACTATATTTTACGTAAAATGTTTCTTAACTTGAATTTATATATATATATATATATATATATATATATAATGTACTTGTTTTTTTGTTGTTGTTGTTTTTTTACGGTAATGTAACTACAAAACTACATAGCTGGCATTGGCCAAGTGTGAATCAATATTCATTTTGGTGCCGATCCAGATAAATATGCAAATGTCGCTCTCTTCATTTTCGGTGAATAATGCATGAGTCGTCATCACAAGACACACGCACGCACGCACACACAGGAAACGCCTGTGTAAAACTAAAATAAAGTCAAAATACTCACCCTTTGACCCCTGAGTGCCTCCCTTGTCGTTTTCAAGCGAGCTGCTAGCCACAATGTGCCATTTATGCTCGCATCTTCTTTTGAAAATGAAGTTCTCAATGCAATATCAACATTGAAGCGCTTGACTGCTGGTTTTGTAGTGAGCATAAGCCACACATGCAGACGCGCGCACACATGAGCGCACACACACGCACACTCGGCACGACAAGAGTCCAGAAGATGGAGGCCGTCTGGATCGGAGCGCTCCAAGAGCTTAGCGGGGAGTCCGCAAACTGCTCAGAGCTGACATTTGTGCTCGCACGAGCTACAAACGTGCACCGACAGACAGACAGACGAGATTTCCTATTCGTTGAAGCCCTCACCCCCAATAAACACACATCTTCATCTCATTTAACTGTTTCCGACAGAGATGTACATTAAAGACAGAGCTGACTGTACATATATACGTATGTGTGTGTGTGTGTGTGTGTGTGCGTGTGCGTGTGCGTGCGCGCGCGCGCGTGTGATAGTTAATGATCTGAGGTTGTTAAATCACACACGCTGATTGCTTTTATGTTCCAGCGCACTGACTATATACTACTATATATATATATATATATATATATATATATATATATATATATATATATGTGTGTGTGTTTTTTTTTTTCACCTGGGCTGCAGCAGCCGCAGCAGTCATTGTCGAAACATAACGGAAATATTTGCGCATGAATATTAAAACAATGCACTGGGTAAAATCTCATCAAGGCTTGACATCCTTCCCTTCCTTCCCTTTGAACGGCAAGCAAGCGCAGAGGCAACAGCCACGTCAAACCTCACTTGGAGAAGGATACTCGATTGGGGCCAAGAACAAATCGATTTTCCCCGTTGAAATAAGTTGAGATGTCGAACGCGAATCAAAACCTTTGGACAGGCGAGTGGCAGCGACAACGGCTGCAGTGTTGTATGCGGTCGAGCGAGCGACGTCAGAGACACTCCACCGACTTACGATCGTTCCCAATTGGGCTGTACGATGAATTGAGTTTTCATCGTGATCATGATTTTTTTTCTGCCGCACCAAATGGAACCTGATCGTAATCCGTACATACCGGCCACATACTCGCCATCCTTGTCACAATCGAGCGGTCATGTATCAGTCACGTCCCGTGAATCTCATACGAGCCTGATTAGCCATTGAAGTTTCCGACTCGCCATATCGCAATCCTGTAAGCGTTGTCCTCGCCACTCACAGTGACAAGTCACACACTGTAAGAATCGCACCGGAGTGGCATACCGGGCAACACGTCGTCACGTGCTCGTCTTCTACGGCCATTGTCATGCTCGGCGCTATCCGCTCCGCTTTGAGCTACATGCGAGTCACCTGCTAGCTTAGCTTGACGGCAAATGTCAAAACAACAACAATGAAGGGAGAGAAATGTCAGTCCAAATGCAAAGTTGTGTTCCAGCTGCTCACTGGCGCTCTCGCACAAAGCTCATTTATTTTACGAGTCGAGCGTGTTTTCTTTGAATATTTATCACGAGCCGCCGTTTGATGATGCGCGTCGACGGCGCGCCTGAAAGACGTTGGACAGGATAAAAATATCTGGAGTGCGCAAATTACCTGGGGAGCCGCGACGAGCCAAATATTCTCCTTTTTCACGCCGTGTTATTAAAACAGTTCACGTCCAGATGCGGGAAACGCTCGGGCGGGAAAAGCGGCAGCTCGCGACTGAGCGACTTGGCTGCCGTTTCAAGCAGAAACAACCGAGTGGTACTTCGCAGGGAAGTCAGCAGAAATGGCTGGAAAAGGTTTGGCGCCGCCGATGTGTTTACTTCTCGAACTTGGCTTGTTTAAAGCTCGGCAAGCGAGCCGGGTTTGCCCCCGTCGCCCCTTTTCATTTGTCACTGGACTCAACGTCGTTCCTCATCGGCGCAATCAGCAAGGAAACATTTGTACGCCGTTTGTGGCTCCACGTGCGTGTTTTGTTTTGCCGAAAAACTCCCCGCAAACCTTCGCAACTCAACTGTCTTTCTCGTATCAGTCAACGTCAACGAACCTCGAATTTTAACTCTACTTTGGACCCAATCCTAATCGACCACGCATCTGGTCTGTTGCTGATATTTATTGAAAGACCTGAACAACCAAGCTGTGGAAATCGATTGGGTTCAGGGCGTATTGGCTTCGGCTAAGAGTAGCGTTAGCATTCGGGTTTAGTTTTTGGGTTACTGATGGGTCAATGTTCTTTTTTTTCCTTTTTCTGTTTTTTTAATGAAAAGCATACGCCGGGCGTGTCTGAAAAGAAATGTATGAGATAGTCCAAACAGCAGTCAGTAACACTGCGCTGCAATCAAAGCTAAAGGCAGCTCACTTAAATATTTGTCAGGGGCCAATGTTTGTACTATGAGAAAGGTTTAAAACACACACACACACGCCCAGCATCGCTCTTCAACGCTCTTCATTGTTTATTATTGTAAAGAGTCGGCGGGTTAGCATGTTAACAACCGTGTTTCTCTTTGCCTCCAATACATTCCTCTACTAATACTCCGGCTTATGTTTTTATCATCCCCGATTGTTTTTCCTGGAGGGTGAATCAAATAAAGTGTGCTTCTTTAATTCCCCTCTTAGGTGGAATATGTGTGTGTGTGTGTGTGTGTGTGTGTGTTACTTCCACTCAGGGCACTTTGTGTTGATTGCTGGCTGTGAGCATGAGAAGCATGCGGCGCTGCAAATAATTGTTCTTTTCATGCTAAGAAAGGCCATATCAATTAAGGCTGAATAGTCTCCTTAGTTATTAGAGTACAGCTCAGTGGTTTGCCGTCACTCGTATCGCTCTCTTCCCGCCGCGTGTCTGTGTGTGCGCGTGCGTGTGATGTTGGTACGTCGACATAAAAAATCCCGCCGATATTTGTGAGTCAGCGAGTCGCGGCGGCGTGCGGGGTGGGGGGAGCCGGCAATTAAAAGAGCTCAAAGACACGCTTGATGTCGGCCTTTAAAACAGCTCCTCAGTGGATGCTTGAAGCCATTCCGCGCGCTGTTCTTCGTCGGAGTCGTCTTCTTCTTCGGCGCTCGATTATGCAGCGCTGCCTCGGGACTCGGGTTCCGGAATCGGCTTTTGTCGAAAATACATCACGCGTTTGAAATTTCTACAACTAGGTGTCACTGTCCGGGTTACTCGTCAAATAGTAGTCATACATCAGTTCGCATAGCCTACTAGTCATGTACTCCGTACGTTAAAAGGTCTCCTGCTGATCAATGCCTACTAATCACGTTCCAGCATGTCCCAATCAAATCCAAGGCATACTGTGCACGTACGACTCACGTAATAGTGGAACTAGTGGTGACTTAAAAAAAAACAAAAAGCCACATACTAGATCAGTGGTTCTTAACCTAGTTAGAGGTACCGAATCCAACCGGTTCATATGCCCGTTCACGAACCCTTCATAAGTGAAAAATAAAAATGTAATTTATTACAAATTGGTTACAAAATATTAAAAAAAACAACACATTAATTAAAAACCGAAACAAGTAGATATGGGAATTTCTCCATTGCGAGACTAATAAAGGTTTCTTAAATGAAATTAAAACTACATGGCCTCAGTATAGAGCTAAATTTCCCTCAGCACTGATTGGACGAGCAATGTCATGTGATCATCTGCAGCCAGTGACGGCCAAGCGGGCGTGTCATAACTAGTCACGTACAAATCATGCTAGTCGTGTGCGAGGCTTTGTTACAGCTGCAGCAGGTGTGAAGTCTCTATGTGTACAAGACATATTGTACTCATGTACACGTTACATACAAGTCATACCAGTCATCAAAGTCACTTGTCAGCTAGTCCTGCACACCTGTTCGGTTAAAAAAAAAAAAAAAAGTAAATGGGAATTACAAAACAGAATTACTCCTTCAGAAATGGCATTTCTTCACGGGAAAAGTCAGTATTGCGTGACTTTTTTTGAAAAAGCTCCAAAGATGTAAATGTTTTATGGTTGTTTTTGTTTTTTTTTTTTTCCCAGCAAGTTTCATGGGGCAGTTGTATGGGAGGGCAGAAAGATGCTGAAATGAACTGAACATTGATTGCACTTTGAACCCTCAAGACGTAAAGTTTCAACACTAAAAAGTGCTTTTCACTCAATGTAGTGTCAAATTTAAACTCAGTTGTCACATCTTCCAGACAATTGGTACATTCCGTACTTCCAAGTATTTTCAACCTCTTTTGACTCTCAACTCAATATATCGAAAGCATGTGTGCCTTCGCATCACTGGACTCGCTGTCTTGCCGCTGCGGGTGAGCGTGTATCCTTATATTCATCTGCTATTTGCGAGGAAAAAGGAAAATATGGCAATCAAAAAAATAAATAAAAGTTCAAAGACCTGCCTCGTGCCGGTCTTTAAAACCGCTCGCCGCTTGAAGCCATTATGCTTCTGCTTCTTCTTCTTCCTCTTCTTCTTCTTTGGTACTTTAATATGTAGCACTGCCTGCCTGGGGGCTTGGCTTCCCAAGTTGCGAGTCGTCTTTTATTGAAAAGAAATGGTGCGTTTGAAATATCCACAAGTAGGTGTCAGAAATAGACTGGAGCGGAGTCGCTAACCAAAATAGATGCCGCGCGATAACGCCGTTGTTTGGAGCAAGCGTGAAACGAAGCATAGAACGCTGCCAATAATCCCGTTAAAGCATGTTCGGGGCTTCGTGTTCACAGAAACGCTGCTTGCTGTCAGCCAAAAACACAACCCCCAACCCCCCCCAACCTAAATTAGTGGAGCGCTAGCAAGTGCTGCAGTTTGGTGTGTGCTTTATGGTGGCGCAAAATGATGTCAGGGATGTGCTTCATCCAAACCCCAAGAACCAAAAGAGTCCATCAGTAGTCAGTCGTAGTTAGATGCACAGAGATATCCTGTCAAAAACGAGACAAAACAACAAATGAGCAGGCTAGCCGACGCCGTGTAACCACCTGGAAAATTCCAACATGAAAATGTCCTTTGGAATTGGTGTAGAAGTCAAAAGATGGATTATTTGGACGGACGCTCGAGATGTAGCCACCGATACAACACATCGCAATCCATCCAAAATAAACAGAGACAAATCAATCACAGCATGGAAATGCAGCTAATGCGAACCGTACGAGCAAGGCGGAAGGAAGTCTGTTGTTCCTTTAGCAGGCCCGCTCGCGCTGCATACCCGAGACAACGAGCTGACAACAAGCAAAATGCTCGATTCAAGAAAAGTGCCAAGTCAAGCTTTTCTGATCTCTGCTGTGCAAAAGTTGAAAGTGTAACTTTGAGCTACTGATGCAACACCGGACAGCAAATAATCTTTTTACAAACAGATCATGTTTCATTTAAATACTGTTTTGTTTTGTTTTGTTTTTTGGTGGAGGGTGGGGGGGGGGGGGGGGTTCTAAAAA
>CAAKHF010007245.1:0-17275 GCA_901007745.1 Hippocampus kuda
TTTTTGCCCCCCCCCCCCCGCCCCGCCAAGAGTTTCTGACTTCCAGCTGCTTTCTTGCGGAAGATTGATGATAGAAATTGGCGTCATTAAAGTGTTGGAATCCCTCACCTGTTTAGCATTTGCGATACTTTGTGTGCCGGGGCCGGCGTGATGGTCTTGCGATCAACCATTTCCAGATTTCACCAGCCGCGGGTCCTTCCTTTTCTCTGTTTGAGGCGGGCTGACTTGCTGTTGCGTGAAATGTAAATTTCCCCAGTGTGGGACAAATAAAGGATATCTTATCTTATCTTCATGGTGTACAAGGTGTAGCAACGCTATATTTTCTTCAATTCTTGGATCTGCGTTGCAAGAATTGCCACCCGAAGTTGCCGTTTCCAGCCACCGCTTCTCAATAGGCCTGAGTTTGAGGACGGGTCATTTTAAAGTGGAACGACTCGTTCGGTTCCGACCCGATTCCCATTCCATTCCACGTGGTAGAGACAGCTCAGTTCAAGAGGGGACAAGGCCTTGAGTTTCACAAGAAGAATGAACTTGTCAGATGTCGATGTAAATCTCTACACCCATCCATTTTCCGATCCGCTTTATCCTCACAAGGGTCGCGGGACATGCCGGAGCCTATCCCGGCTGTCTTCGGGCATGTTTCCCAAAAGAAAAGCTGGGCCAGGGTCATGTTTGCCACGGTGTTCAGCACAACATCCCAACTTGACTGGAATTGGGTTTGTATTTGCATAATGTCGTGAGACGCTAAGCTGCTAAGCATGATTTGCTTCGCAAAGTTATATGATGTCGCATTACGACCATGCTTGCTCGAAAGCGCCTCCTCGCCTCACAAAGCCAAAAGAAGTCAGGTAGCAACGCGAAGATGAGCATATGGCTCACGTGGTTAAACCTGGCAAAGAGCGGAAGATGAACAATGATTTGTGGGAAAGGAAATGGACCACCCACCCACTCCCCAAAAAAACTGTGTGTAAGTATAACCTTCACTTTCATGTGCCCATGGGAGTGAGCAAGACAAGGGAGGGGCTTTTTTTCTTTTTTTTTCTTTTTTTTTTTCCTTCCGTTGTGTTTGCGGGGAAGCGCAACTGGCATCACACACACTTTCCCCCATATGGCGTATGGATCTGCGATGCGAGGATGCGTCGGCTGAAAAAAAAAGAAGAAGAAGAAGAAGAAGAAGAAAAAGAAGTCCCATATGGGTGTCTGTTTCTTTTCATTAGCTGGCGGCCGCAACAGAAGTAGCTCCTCGTCGGCTTGAGTGAAGCGACTGACGATAAATTCGTTCCAACAAGGACTCGACGCCACGGGGATCTGACGTTCCCTTGAGGGCCGCGCTCGACTTGCACACGGATTGGCTCTCATAGGTTTCAAACTGAGCTTATTATTACCGTTTTGGGGTTCTTTTCATACCAAAGACTGATTGATGTTTGGGCTCGCCTTACCTTTTGGGCCGGGGAGGCTGAGCAGTTACTCCAGAGAACCAAATATTTGTACACAAGCAAATTAAAAAGTCATTTTCCCGTCATTTGTCTCTATACGTGGAACCAATGTGAACATGCCAATACACTTTTTTTTTTTTTAAATCAAACAGAAAGCGCAGACCCCCGCCCCCCCCCCCCCTTCCTCAACTCCTCCTTGGGCCAAGAGGCGAAGAATAAACTGATCCCGTGTCAGACATTCCCTGGATATTCCAGCGTGGCCAGCGGCACTATTAAGGTGAAAGAGCATTCTGGAGCGCTTCGAGAGGGAAGGGGGAGAAAGTTGTAGCTGCGGGGAAGTGATGCCGGCGGAAGGGTGGCAAGTGGGGGTTGGGGGGGGCAACGGTGCGCCCCCGGTTCGCCCCTAGCCACCCTTCTCCGACTGCCATCTGATGTGAGGTAACATGTGAGGGTGAGCATCCATCTGTCCGCGCTGTACGCTAGCAGAAGGTGCAGCTAATGAGGCTTGATTTGCCGCCGCACCTGCCTCCAATCTTTCTTTTTTTTTGGGGGGGGGGGATGGTTTGCGCCCGCATGCGCGCAGTACGCATGTGTGTTGGTGTGCCAGGGATGCTCCATCTCGACGGCCGCCCCTCAACCCACGGAAACCTCCATCGACGCCCCCTCCCTCAAGGTGTAATCATTGCTAAGCTAAGATGGGAGCGCCTGCAGGTGGACGAATCCTGGGAATTCATTAGGAAGTAGGTGAGACCCTGGGTTGAGAGACCCTTTTGACCCGCCTCCCAAACATCCTTGCGCGAGAAAAGCACCCGATTCCCAAAAAGGATGAAGCAACATCTCCGTGCAACTCGGTTAGGAGAATGTGTCCAGTCCAGAGGTGACAAAAGTACTCGCACGCTGTACTTCAGTACACGTGTAAAAAAAAAAACAAAAAACAATATGGATTTTGGCAGAGTAACTACAATAGATAATAAGTGTGATAAACGATTAATCGAACAATTAATTGGTTCAAAACTATAATGCGTCAAATTCATTTTTGTCGCGGGCCACTTTGCAGTTTCGTCTTCCCTCAGAAGGGCCAAACTACAAAAATGTTTGATGGTCTCATCACGTTATTAATTGGGCTCATCAACTCAAGGGACTTTGGAAATCACTCTGTTGTGCCTGTTTGTTCCTTCTTAAAGTTTCAGTTGTGATGCAGTTGCTGTGGCTCGTCTATGCTTGGTATCGTTTATCCTGTCCTATCGGCGTGATGTCTCTCAGTATATAAACGTGGGTTAGTCAGTGACAGCTTGTCAGTACGTCGAGCTTTCGACCAGAGTGTCAGCTCTCTTCCTTGTCTTCTGCCTCCAGCCCTGCCCTCTGTAGTTACTTGGTATTTTTGGAGATAAAGACTTTGACTTCACAACTTTGACATCCCATCCTGCAGACTTGGGCCCCTTGGCTCCTTATCTTAAGCCAACCGTCTGGAACTTGGTTCTTAAGCTGGACAGTGATTTCAAATTGGAGCGGCAAATTGGTGCCGTTGTGAAATCCGGCTTCTTTCATCTTAAGCAGCTGGCTAAAGTCAAGAGCACTTTCAGATACAGTCATGCATTTGTCACAAATGTCGGCTGGATTAGTGTCGTGCACTGGACTTTGAAGTCGGCCAGTCCTCCGTGAAGCGTTTCCAGTTGGTCCAGAATGCTGCTGCTCGCCTCTTGACTGGTACTGGTAAGAGGGAGCACACACTGTAACGCCGACTCTGGCCTCCCTTCACGGGCTCATTTTAGAGTTCTCTCTCTGATTTGTTTTCAAATCTTGAAATGGCCTGGCACCACCTGACCTCTCGGTGCTCCCGCGCACCTGCCCGGTGCCTCAGATCTGCAGATCAGACGCCATTAGAGGCACCAAGAACTAAGCGAAGGCTCAGAGGGGCCGGAACCTTTTTCGTTGCCGCTCCCTCTCTTTGGAATGAACGTTGGTCAAGCCCCCTCGCTGCCCGTCTTTCAAACGCATTCTTTTTGAGTTTAACTGTTTTTGTGCTTTGCTATCAGTTTATTGTTTTATTGGATGAATGATTTTTGCTCCGTGTACAGCCCTTTGTATACAGCGGTGCTTGTTTTCAAGCGCTGTAGAAATACACTTGAGTTGAGAGTTGAGGAAATCCTCTCGTAAAGTCGAGCTACGCCTCTCCCGAAGCTACTCCAAGAAGTATTTGTTCCACGTTACTTGCGTCCACGTGCTCGCTGCACCGTTCTGAGCGCCCCTCCGTCTCTCGCAGCCTGTCACAGATAGCATTTGACACAAGAGCTCTTCGGGGGCCAGTTATTCCAGTCCATTGAATCCAGATCAAAAGCAGCCCATTGGTGTTCCCCATCTGCTTCTGTCTGCAAACCAAAACCCGGCGTGAACCGTCCACCGCAAACCGCAAATATGAGCTACGTTGGCATTGTGAAAATGCCTGTGCCGAGAAGCACTTAGAGGAGGAGCGGAAATATAAATCTCGTCCCGTAAACTAAAGACCAGATTGTTGTTAGATTCGTCACAGTGATGACGACTACTTTTTGAGAATTGAGCAGCCTCGTGTGACCAAAAAAAAAAAAGGATTTTGTCCAAGTGTCGAAATCTCAATGCTCAATTGCTCACTATATGGCAACCCCGTAAGCCATTTCCTCATCCCTATTTATCGAGAGGTAAAAATGAATTACGGCGTCGTCACCAAATAAATCCAGCAGCAGCAAATAAATCCCAGCCTTGTCCCAGCAAACGGTTCCATGGGAAAGGAAAGAAGAAGAAGCGGCGGCGGTGGCGTCAGGGAGTTTTAGAATGCCGATCATCCCATCTGACTCATTTGTTGACTGACCGATTCCCTTTATATGCTGCAAAAACAATGAAGGCAGTCTGGGTATAACGGGAGAAAAATCTCTAGTGTGGGTAACTCTGATCGCCTCGTCATGGCGTCTTTGAGAGTTTATACTGGGAGAATTAGTCCAGACACAACCCCAATGGGTGAAAATCTGCACTTTGGACACCACAATGTTGTTCTCATTTACACACCAAACACATTTGCAGGCCATAAAACAAGGGATGTTTGATGTCACTTTTTTCACACCGTTACCAATATGAGAATACCCTCTTGAGTACCAGGTACTGTATTTGTTTTCTCTTAAATTTCAGTGGCTGGTATCGGCAGCCTTGACGATGCCCGATGTCTCCACGATTCTCAATTCCTGGTATCGAGAGACGCTTTGTGCTTGTTCTCCTTCTCTCGCTGTCACGATGGGAGACTTTTCATATAACATCACTTGAAAGACTTTATTTGTCACCCTCAGTTGAAGTTGATGGTAAAGCTGACATTGCGGCTGGATGGATGGATGGCTTGTGGAGCCGACGATGGGAAGAAAGGAACGTCGGCGCAAAGCGCAGATGCGTATGTGGAGTCGCCGATTGGAATTGAAGCAGATTGACATGGGATAGGAAATGTGAGCCAATCACTTTTTTCATCAATGGACGCTACAGCTTCTTGTTTGCTTTCAAACTTAGCTTGTAGCAGACGTGTGCACATTTTCAGCACGACGTCTTTGATCCACTGGTGAAAAGGACACTTTTATTCGCTCCTCTTTCATCTAGAACCGCTTCAAACAACAAAGCCTATGCAGCAAAAGTGGTTAGTTAATGTTGGACGACTGTCTGTCTTATCAAGTATCAAGTATGTGTTGTGTTGTTGTGTTGTATTATTTTGTCATTTTATGTTGTGTTGATGGCGGCACGGGCACCCGCAGCGGCTCCTCTCTCTCCTGTGTTTGAGAGGAAAGAGATTTCATCTGCGCCGTATGTTGCACATAGAGCACATTTGACAATAAAGCTGACTTGACTTGATTGTTTATTTCGGGAGTTCATGTAATCGAAGCCTCATGCTAGCAGATCATACGATACGTCGTAGACGGCCTAACGGAAATGTCAGCGACGCTCGTGTAATTCTAAACTTTCAAACAACCGCTGCCTCATCACTCCGAGAGCCGCAACGCGTACAAACAGAACGCGCATGGAGACGCGGAGGCACTGCTGGGGAGAAAGCGGCTCGGGGAGGCAAATGGCAACCTCCTCCAGTGAGGCGCAGGCAGAGCGTAGCCAGTGACTTTGCACTTGTGTGGATAGCGAGCTGTGAACGGGGGAGATGGAAAAAGGACTGGCTTGTTGACTTTGCAGTTGGCCTCGACGTTCGTGCTCGCCACTTGAGACCGCGCACTGCCCTCTTCTGGCGCCATCTTTTCACTGTGACTTACACGGCACACTTGTCACAGTTGCACACCTTTCCTACTAGCGTTGTGATGATGTGATACCCCACCACATCCCCCATAAATGGAATAAACACAACGTTTGCTATTGTTTGCGCCCCCCCTCCCATCCCCAAGCACCACATCGCAGTCAAGACGCTTAACGACGCCCCTAAATCGTTCATTAGAGCAACGTGTCAACGCCATATGCTCAGAACTAGCTCACTCTTGTGCGTAATGGTGCTCCATTGGCGCCGCTGACGTGGGTCAGATCGCCAGGCAGGTGGCCGGGAAATGGAGGCAGATGGGCCCAGTGGGCCTGCCTGCCTGCCCGTCGCTGCTGCCGAATCTCTCAACTCCCCCCCCCCCCCCCCACCCTCTCTCTCTTCAGTTTCAAGCGGCGCTGATGGGCCCTTGAATTATTACCGGGCCCCCCATTCATAATTACCCCGGGCCTGGTGGGGACCAAAGCCCCACTAATGACGCCTTTGTTGCCGCTGATCAACGGCGCACAATCAACAAGAGAGGACGTATGACTGAGAGAAGCATTGAGCGATAAACGTGCCTTTAGGGCACCCTCTCTAAAACAATCATGCATGCTTTCTCTTCACTCCCCTCGTTAAAGACCACTGTTCACAGGGAGCGTGAGACTCGCTGTGTGTTGCTGCATGGGCGTGTGTGTGTGTGAGACAGAGGGCCTCTGATACGTCGCTTCCCACAGGCTTTGCTGCATCTAGCGTATTTGATGTCTTTGGAGGGCCAACTACAGTGGTGCCCTCAAATGCAAGTCAACATCCACCCGGTGGTGGCAGTGATCTCAAACCCCCCCGGTTGATGTTCATTGTAAAGCGGATGACACAGTGTGTATCGAAAGAGAGCAAGCAACTGTGCCTTCAAGCCTCTGCTAGCTTCATGCTAACACATGGTGGAAAAGATGGTGGGCTCGGGGCTGCCAACTGCTGTCAGGCTATTGAATAGACGGTCCTGAAAACCTGAACTCACCCCACTCACCCATTTTTAATCTGCTTATATTTATATTTTATATTTATTTATATGCTTTCTGTCTTCGACTTTCTCCCTTTCATAATTTTGCTGCTGTAAATTGGGATTTTCTCCATTTTGAGACAAATAAAGGTTTTCTTTTCTTGCCTTCAATCGTTGAGGTGTTGCAACCCATATACGCATATCTCTTCACAACCCCCCGCAGAAAATCCTCTGCCCAAAAACAAGCAATGTGACAGAACCTTCAAGCAATGTGGCGTCTTCTGACTGGATTACACTGCCCCCAGTGGACAGGTTGCGCTCACCAGAAGGAGCATCACAATGAATGCATTTGAAGCATGAAATCAGGATACACCAACTGATCGAGTCTTTACATTTTGTTTGATGCCGCTTTTTCAAAAGTCGACCGCTCACGTTTGCCACGGCGTCACCACACTAACTGTAGTTCACCACTCGGGGTTCCCCGTGGTTGCCCTTTCACCCTCAAATTTCCGATGGCGCCTGAACCGGTTCACTGGCAATGGCTTCAAAATGTGCAAATGATTTTCTCAATGTACTTGTATTGCCTTGCACCAATAATAATAAGAAACGAAATGCCTTCACCTTGGTCACGGTAGACGCAGGCCAGCGTACGAGCTGACAGTAATTTGCGACCGAGCCGTCGCCTCGCCTCCCTGTTAGCCGACGCGGAAAGCTACCTGATGTTTCCGTTCTTGCTCTTCCGATGGTGAGACACGTAACTCGCTCTCGTCTACTAGCGGGCTGCAATTTTGGTTTGCTCCGACAATCTAACCAAATATTGGTGTGCATACCTGTGAGAAAATGCTTTCCTCAAATCTGATGATGGAGGTTGAGCTGGCAGTGTGTCCTTTTAGAAGTGACTACAACACCACCCGGCAGTCTTGTTATTTCTGGACAGCTATTTTTAACATCCACTCAAAGTACCCATGTCGGCTATGTTTAGCAGCAGAGCCCCCAACCCAACTACTACTACTTTTTGTTTTTGTCTCCTATTTGGAGAAGTCACTGCCATTTTTTCCCTTGTTTTTCCTTGTTGTTGGGTTTTTTTTTCGGAGTCAACCGTTGTCAAAATGCGACTTACGTCTTTTATCGCAATTAATTTGGCTTTTTGAGATGTCTAGACGAGATGAAATGCAAGCTTGAGAATCGGGATGGGATCTTTCAGGTCCCGGCAGAGCTCAGATTGAAGAGGATTAAAAAATTGGCAGTTGTGAAGGCAGACTTGAATTCAGGGTAACGCTGTTTTTATTTGGCCATATTTCGAAATCAACTCCTGCCTCTCCATTACTGCCAAATATTAAAAATCTCTATTGTGGAGTCCAGCATTTTGTCGCTCATTTTCTCGCACGTGGCACCAGAGTTGCTTCTGAAAATGAGAGTGACAGGCACGAGGATGAAATGCACCTGCTGTCCTTTCTTTGTATTTGGCGCCAGAGGTGCTGGGGTGCCATCAGCGAGAGCAATCATGTCGGCGCTAATATCCTGCTCTTTACTTTTAAGACGCTCTCCAACGTCCCGCCGGCCTCCGAGGGATCCTTTGGCAGATTATCCGTCGTCTTGGCTCGCAACGCCAAAGCATCTGTTTTCCGCTCACCGTGGTCGCAAAAAAAAAAAAAAAAAGGAGCGAATGGATTTATTGAGTCGTTTGAGTCCAACTTACAGCATGTTTCTCGCGCTCCAGAAAGACTTGACGGTTAGCTTAGCGCAGAACGTGTGGGCGGACATCGATCTAAGATGGGTGGATCCCAAAGTCGGGAACTTGGCGCCTGTTCAAATGAAAAGTGGATCTGCGCATTTTTATTCGGCCGCTTTGACAGCTTTGCCCCCCTCCCCCCACCCACCCACCCACCCACCCGCTAAGTCACATGCGCGGCGACCGCGTCTTCCGCATCCTTGCCCCGTTTACACTGGGCAACAATTGAGGTCGTGGCCCTCGGGATAATCACAACTGGAAAAAAAAAAATAAGAGTAAAAACATAAAGGTCCGTGATTTTCTTCAGTCCGAAGAGACAAAGGGGGAAAAAAGTGCGGCCAGAACAAAAAGATTGACTTGGTTGCATCGTCACACAGCAGCAAAGTCGACCAAAATGCTCAAAATGTCTTTTTTTTTTTTTTTTTTGTCCCTTTTAAGCAACTTCAGCAAAAATCATTTTTCTCCAAATGCAATTTCCTCTTCCCGACAGGACATTCGGGGCAGAGCGATGCTACTGAAATGACTCATCCTCTTCCCAGTTCTGGGAACGGCGCCATGTTGGTCCCCCGGTGCGGCCGTGGAAGCCGCCCAAAACTCGGGTGAGGAAGAAGGCTCCCGTGGTAGCCTAGCAACGGCGAGCACAAACGCACACACGTCGACTGGATGGGTGGCCTTGCGCTGCCAGAGGCAGGATGGGGGCGCCTGGCTGCAGCTCAGTGGCACTGAAACCTGCCGTCGTGAGATTAGAGGATCACAATCCTCGCCGCTCTTCCTCCTGCCAAATGGGGAAACCGGTGCCACCGGGATCTTCCCTCGCCAGATGTACATTGAGACGCGTCCTGCCCGGCAACATCGCGCAAGATCTCGCCTACCGTCAGCTAGCGCGCACGATGTATGTCTGCTTTATGCACCGTACGTGTACGGTTTGGCGGCCGGCTGGTTCTCGATAGCTTCAAAGCCCCAAAATGTCTTTTGAGTGTGTGTGAACGCATGTCGGAGCAAGTTCAGGATTTTTCATCATAGTTTTTAGTTTGCCTTTTCAAATCTTGTGAGTTTTGCTTTGTTTTTTTAGTGTTGTTGGGAGTTTTTTTATGCTTGGTTCTAGTTTGGCTTTTATTAGTTTTAGTATTACCGGTAGTTTTTTTTTTTTGGGGCACGATATCTGTTGAGGGGCGGCCCGGTAGTCCAGTGGTTAGCACGTCGACTTCGCAGTGCAGAGGTACCGGGTTCGATTCCAGCTCCGGCCTCCCTGTGTGGAGTTTGCATGTTCTCCCCGGGCTTGCGTGGGTTTTCTCCGGGTGCTCCGGTTTCCTCCCACATTCCAAAAACATGCATGGCAGGCGGATTGAACACTCTAAATTGTCCCTAGGTGTGAGTGTGGGCGTGCATGGTTGTTTGTCTCTGTGAGCCCTGCGATTGGCTGGCAACCAATTCAGGGTGTCCCCCGCCTACTGCCCGATGACAGCTGGGATAGGCTCCAGCACCCCCCGCGACCCTAGTGAGGATAAAGCGGTTCGGAAGATGAATGAATGAATGAATGAATGAATGAATATCTGTTGAGGGTGAGCTAATAATAAAAGGTCACAAGAAGTATTGTGTCGTAAAAGATCAACAAAATAAAATACCATTTCAAAAGTGCATCGACTTACGAACAAATGAGCAACCCGTCGCAAATAAAACTGGGCACTGCATAACATTCCACAGAATTTCAAGTGCCATCAGTGCAGCGCAGAATCATCCTCCAAAAGTTAGATGAGATCAGTCCTTCTCACTAGTGGTGCGGTAGACGGGGTGATACCTTGGGAAGGGGGGTGGGGGGGGGGGTGAACATGACCCCAGGGAATATGCTTCCCCACCGCACCCCTCGTACTGGAATAAAGTGTAATTGCTCATCCAGGACAGTAGTTGGCAGCGGTGATCTTTTTTTCCAAGCAAAATTGCGCACTTGAAAGCTTTTCATGATTCTGATTCTGTTCGTCTCCAGCAGGTGGCAGAGCTGCTCCAGTCTGTCCAGCTGCACACCTTTTACCCATCATGCTCAACAGACGATGCGAAGACTTCCAAGCCGACAACTGACCGTCGAATAATTTGCCATGCTCAAGCTCTCCTGTTTTCTTGTAAGTCATAATTTAGTTTGCTAAATTATTCTCAGTTGTATTTGTCGTGATTTGACTCTCTTGTCCTTTTGAGACAAGCGATTTCCGTTGGTATTTTGCTTGGCTTTTGCAAGTGCTTTTTGTTTGTCTCGTTTGATCCTGGCGTGTTGACCATTGTGGTGATTTCAACTTTGTCAGTCTTGCGCTTGTTGAGCAACCTTTTTGGTACCATAATCTTATCCTCGCACCCCCATCCGGATAATTGCGGCTCGTTCCATCTGTTCCAAATTAAAAACAATGGCTTCAAAGTTGTTCTTGTTTTATACAAAGCTCTGGAGAGTGATGGAGTTGTGCACAAGGGATGCCATTTTTAGTGGCGGTGGAGAGTCGTGGTGCAAAACGCAAACTGTTTTCTTCTTCCTGGGGAAGAGCAAGAGAAACAAACTGACTAGCGCTAGGCGTCAAACCATTCATTCAGGAATATTAGAGGAATAAAATCTCTCAATAGAATGTCGAGAAGGCCAAAAGAGTTTGTGTTGTTCTAACCCCACGACTATCGGTGCCCGGTGTGAACCCGCGTTGGCCATGAAGCTCACGGGGGGCGGTCTTAGGGCAAAGCGTTTTGGTTGTTTGAAGAACGCAAGCGCTCCTTGTCTTCCGGCCGTCTCCACGAAAGAAGATTGTTTTTCGATCAAACCGCTTTGAGGCGAGGCGCGGGTCCCGCTGGGTGAGGCGGCCGCGAACCCCGGCAAGCGTCTTTTACTCCATCAAGCGACGGACCGACCGCTCCCGCCGGATGGCACCGTGACGGGGGAGGATGGCGGTGGGAAAGGGCAAAGAGGGATCGCTTGGGAGAGCAGAGCCCCCTCGCAGCCGCCGCACGGAGGAGAAGGGAGGCGGCATGGTTGGGATTCCCCGTATGTGTCCGGGGAATCCGTAGCGAGGCCAGATGGCACAGGCCTGCCGGTCTTTGGGAACGGCGGCAGAAGGTAGCGGGAAGCGGCGGCGGGGTCAGCGCTTGATGTCGGACGCTCCCCGGAGCGTTTCCTTCCATCCCTTTGAACAAGAAGGAGCGTCTCCAACCCGCAACGCTGCCGATCGCCCGCTTCACACGGCGGCTGACTTCAAAAGCGCGCCCCCGACTATTCCCTCCTGCCCCAAGCCTCGCGAGCTCCGAGCATATGTTGTCGGGCCCGAGCGTGCCAAGAACACGCCGGCGAGGAGCGCACGCCGACATATTGTGTTCTCTTTCCGACTTTCATCTCGCACAATTCCGGTCGCCGCGCGAGGCACGACGCGACGGTGGCCAATTATATCGCCGGGCGCTCGCAGACAGATGTCCAATGTAACCTGGTTAGCGCTAATAGGCGGGTTTTTGAAACCGGACTAATTATTCGGCATTCACGCCGGGCTTCGAGGGTTCTGACGCTGAGTGCGCGTGACAGGTGTTCGCTCCAATTGGCCGCCCTGTAACAACGGTGACGGCGGCCATTTGCGGCGTTGGAGAAAAAGAACCTCCGTAATCTGCCGCCATTTTGGTTCCCATCGCAGCTTTTTAAAGGTGCCGCATAGACAAAGACCCCTCGTTATTCTCATTAATCCTCCATCTGTCTCGTTGGCAAAAGCCCACCGCTACCCGGGTCGGCGCGGGGAACATTTCTTCTCGATGATCTCCTCATGAAAGCTGAAGTCGTCATTGATTGTTTTTTTTTGTTTTGTTTTGTTTTTGGGGATTTTTTTTGAAGTATGAGCTGATTATCCTGCAATTGTCTTCTCTATTGCATAAAAACTTTGCCTGCAGAGAGTAATTCTTTTGGATGATTTGCACGTTTAGCAAAAAAAAAAAAAAAAGGATGCTAATGCAGGTCAAATTTTTGATGAATTAGTCAAGGGGCTGAAAGGTGAAGGGAACATACCACCCACAACAGCAGTAAAATGGAAATGTTCTAAAAAATGATACTGCTAGAGTCTCTACAAATATTTTAGTGCAGGAACAATTTTTATTGACTTTGCAGATTTAAAACGTGTATATACTGCTAACACTCTTTGTTTATCTGTGTGTGTGTGTGTGTGTGTGTGTGTGTGTGTGTGTGTGTGTGTGTGTGTGTGTATATATATATATATATATATATATATATATATATATATATATATATATATATATATATATATATATATAATATAGTGAAAGAGATGGAAGTGTATCTGCATATATGTATCAGTTTTTTAATTATTAAATGTTTATTTTACGATTTGTGTCAAATTTAAAGTTAACAATTGACATTGCATTGGAAAAGAAGTTTGTTGTTCTGTATGTGTATGTGTGTGTGTGTGTGTGTGTGTTAAGTGAAGGTGAGCGAGAACTTGGGCCTTTGTCTCCCCCGGGATAGCTTCCCATTGCCCTCCAACAGAGAATATGAATCATACGTTGTCAGATTCCTATCAGCACTTTAAAAAAAAAAAAATGGTCACGAAACCTGCATCCATTCATTTTCCTTTCCACCCCGAATGTTTTGCCAGCACGCCGCACACACAAACACCCAAAACCCTAATGCAGCACATTTGTCGTGATGTAGCAAAATAAATATAAATATACATTTTTTTTTTTTAAAAAAGAGAGAGGGAAGGCAGTACGTGACGGAGCCGAACGCATCCATCTTGTGCAAATCAATGAAAGGACTTGCATTTGCATTTGGTCACTCAGCTCGCGACTGATCTTTCAATTTGTCTTGACCAGGGACTGGCCCATTGATTTCCTTTGCGCAAATAAAGTGCAATGGAAATCAAAGATAATTAAGATGTGAATCAAGGGAGAGCCGCTCGCCGAGGAACATGAGTCAGCCAAAGCACTGATATTATACACTGAAAGGGAGATTGATTTCTTTTTTTTTCTTTTTTCGGGGGGGGGGGCAGCAGGGGGATATATAAACAATGCCTCGTGAATCAATTGAGAAAGCCATCTGATTAATAGCCAAGTGTAAAATAGCTTCCGTGTTGGCCGATTTCCTCCACTTTCTTCTGCATTTGTTGGTTCCCCGGGGACAGAATTTGTCGCCTTTTACCGAACCAACGCGTACATTTTACATGAGAGAAAAAAAATAAAAAATCTCATCCCGTGTCACCTACACAAGATGATCAGGACAAAAAATGACAATGCTCTGAAAGAATGATGATCATCTTGTTTCGGTTTCCACACTTTTCTCCATCGACTTTCAACGACCTGGAGAGGAAGCAAGTCAAGAGAACGGCAATTAGCAAAGTCGATGGGGTCTCACCTGAATGATTTTGAACATTTTGGAATTTGCCTTGACTGAAATACGGCATCCTTCGACAGACGAGCGTCGCTTTTCCAGGAATATTTATGTTACGATGCAATACCGTACAGCTTTCTGTCTGTAGCGCTTTGACGACAGCTGCAGACGCTTTCCAGAACATTGAACACAAAATAACGGTCATATTGCTTGAATATCTTCATGATCGAAAAAAGACCGGGTCCCAAGTGAATGTTGCGATGACGGACACGGGGTTGGGATGGAATTTTGACATTGAACAACGTTAACTTGTATCCCGCATCCTGCTGTCCGTAAGTGTTGCTATGCGAGTTGGCTACTGCGCAAAGTTGTGCGTCAGACTTTAACCCCTCCCAAGAGGGAAAAAAAAAATGGTAGAAGGGGGGCCGCGCCCCACTGCTTGGGAGTGGCTCCATCACACATCTGTAAATGTAGCTGAAATAAATCTCATTGTAGTACAAAGACCTCGAGGGTCATCGCGAATCTCCCCATTATGACGGTCGTTCGTTGTAACCTTTTCCAATAAAATGGCCGCCGACGTTGACAGTATGAACATTTACAGACGTAAAAGCATGAACCTGTAATACAGTAATAAACATGTCAATTCCAAATGCGTGGATACAGTAAGAGGAAGTGGGAATTTATGAAACATGAAGCAAACCACTGTAGCGTTCCTATTTCATCTCTGAAAACATTCCGTCAGCAAACGAAAAGTGCCTCTTATCCAGGTCAGGACGTGTCGAGCCCCTGCAAGCCGCTGACAGACAATCATCTTGCATTTAGAGCAGCGGTGTCAAACTCATTTTTGTAGCGGGGCCACATTGTAGTTGCGGCTACCCTTGGAGGGCCGTTATGAATTTTGGGAAATCAGATAAATGTTTAATCCCCTCCACATATTACATACACAATAAATTGACGAATAACTAGTTTCAAAATCAGAAGTCAAGAATAATGACTGTCATTGTGGAGTGCATATGACAATTTGAAAGGTTGGCTCAGACTTCAGCAAGCATCATGGAATTTGACATGTTTGATTTATTTTCGCGGGCCACATAAAATGAGGTGGTGGGCCAGATCAGGCCCCCGGGCCTTGACTTTGACACCAGTGATTTAGAGGGTAGCATAGTGTGTCGCTGAAGGTGTCGCGGTCCACACGCCAGACTTGTGTGCGGGCAGCATGGCATCGGTTCCCACTCGGTGTGGATGCGAATGGTCTTTTGTCTCGAAATGTGCCATGCAACCGACTGGCGACCAGTTCAGGGTGTGGTCCGCTCTGCCTTCCGCCCGAAGTCAGCCTGGATCGGCTCCGGCAACTCCCCGCGACCCTGTTCAGGGTGAGCGCTGTTGAAAATGGATCCATGAACGGGTTAGCATCGGAGGCGAAGCTCAAGTTTGACTTCATCGTCCGCTAGCTGGGCAACCATTCTCAATTGTCTCTCAACATGGACGCTCGGGCTCATCAAAAATCCACCTCAGTTGAATTTTGCTGCGTGCTTGCGCGCGCGTGTTACGCAATCGTCCTCTCTCTCCAACTCGCGCGCCGCTCGAGTCTTATCTTGCCACTCAGACCACACATAAAAGCACACCGGCGATGCTGCGTGCTATACAATATCAGCATGTGGGACGCAGAACAGCACCTTAATTGATTTGTTCCAAATCTGCTCTATATGCCCCGAGATAAATTTTGGGAGTGGGGTGGGGGGTGCGGCCGTTGTTTGTTTGGTTTCGCTTTGAAGACAATCCAGCGATTCTGTTTGGTATCTGCGGACCAAGGCCATTGTTCACGGAATTTGGGGTCCGAGCCAGAGTCCCTCACGGATGATTTATGTGTTCAGCTGGGGTGAGGGGCGGGTGGGCCAGGCGGGCGAATATCATCTGGCTGTAGAAAGGCGCAGCCCAGCAGGCCGAGAGAAGGCTTAAACAGAAGCAGGACGGCTGCCAGGTCCTCTCCTCCGCCATTGTGCTTTAATTAACCTATATAGGAGCTGACTGGTTAAATGTGCAATGATAGATAAGGCTCCCTCGGATGATTGATTTATTTACTGCGCGGGCTGGCGATTTCCATAACATTACGGCCACAAAAGCCATTAAAAGTCAAAGTAGGTGCGGCCCCGCAACCTGCGCTGGCTGGACTCGGGAAGCGCCATCGGCAGATACACACTCCGCGGCGGTCTTTGCATTTCTTCAGTCGCTCTCCCCTCGTCAATCACCAGAGATGGATTTTCAAATCGTGGACTCCGCAGTCCTACGGCTGAAACGATTCATCGGCTTTTTCCAAAATCCCCAAGGATTTTGAGATGCTGGACTGCAGGGTTGACGCTAGAGAGGAAACGCTTCGTTGAGTACTCCCTAATCACCGTATTGAGATTTCTACATCGTGTACTGCATAGTTGACAGATTCGATTCATCCAATACCCGCTAATCACGAGAAAGGGATTCTTATGTGTAAATGGAGGTTACGTTCCAAAAAGAATCCGTCAAGTCGTCATCTTTATTTTTTACAATTATTACCTTTACAACACTGTATTGAATGAAACCAAAGATTAAACCTTTTTTCAGGCCCAAGCATTAAATTAAAAGCCAAAGCATTAAAATATATATATATATATATATATATATATATATATATATATATATATATATATATATATATATATATATATATATATATATATTTATTTTTAAACCTTTTCTTACAAACAACTGACCGTTTTTTAAAATACTGTACAAAACGTTCCGTTGACGTTGTGGGTTTTGTCATGGAGAAAATTTGGCAAGCTGTACAGCGATGAGGCACAGAGAGCCCTTAAAAAAAAAATGCACAAACAAATACCGTGAAACAGCGAAGCCGTGAAAGATGAACCGTTTTATAGCAAGGGATTACTGTATTCCCTACTCAAGAGATTTTTTTTTATATAGTTGAGCGTAGCGGTGTGCATCTCTCCGCAGAAGACGATTCGAAACGATTCTCCAGAGAGAATTTTGTATAGTGGGCGACTGGAAATTTTTTGTGGCTCACAGGTGCCGCAAGGTAGCGGCCAAGCATGACATTTGTCCACACTTTTCAACGACTTCTGCATGGCACCAAAATGCCACAAGAGGGCAGCAAAGTAAGTGGCCTCCAACTGACCTCGGAAACGCAAAATCACGTTTTCATTCTTGTATTGCTGGTGGCGCATTGTGGGATACGCGAGGGGGTGATTTCCAACGTAGCCCCTCACCATGAAAGAGCCAGAGACTTCTCTTGTCTTTTCTTCTTTTCCTTTCTTTTTCTTGTCTTTGTTTTTCAAGCAGGTGCCTTGGTTCCACGCGCTCCAGCTGCGCCTCTCGGCTCCTCGCGCCACGCATGCGCAGCCGGCAACCGTCGCCATCCTCGCAGGTTGGTAGTTGCCGTGGTGACGCTGGAAGCCGTCACCCGAAATGGCTGAGGGGCGAGGGCGGGGGGGCTGTTCCTGCCGTAAATCTCCCCTTTTTTTTT
>CAAKHF010007249.1:0-10934 GCA_901007745.1 Hippocampus kuda
TATTATGAAAATAAAATTGTAATTTTATGAGAATTTTTTTTTCAAAACAGCAATGACTTTTTTATGTGGGTGAAGTTGTAAAGATACAAGCCTAAATGGTACGTATACCTGCATGTAGATGGGTGCTATTAGTAGTTTTGATGTTCACCCCCCCACTCCCAAAAAAAAAATATATATATATATATTTTGCTATAGCTTGCAGTATATTCCATATAAGTTAGTTGTAGTAACCCTCAATACTGATTACAGAGTGTAAACGTAAGGAGACTAATGAACTGTAACTACTCTATGTTGTGGCTATTGTCACTTAGATCCGGTTTCACCGATGGTGCAAAATCTTAGACAGTCTTCACTTATCATCCAAAACTACATTAGCAAGCCAACAGTTACAACGTTAACAGAATGAAAAGTTGTGAAGAGAAGGAAACGTTTTTCAAATTAAATTTGGAGACGCGACATCGGTGATGTAGTTTGCATTCAATGACAGAGACAGTAGCTTTCAACACTAAGTACCGAGTGCAATGAATCCCGGGTGTTAAACGTTCATACCACACGGGTGCTATGAAATAAAGTCAAATGAATTAACTTGGCATTTATTTGCATGGTAAAAATGCTTCTTCAGAAATCGTGTTCAGTTTGGCCGTTGCACTCTACCTCTTTTTTTGTGGGCAGGATTCTGCTCTTGTTGATTGTGAGAACTGTTGAGCGACAAAACAAAGAAACCTCCAAAGGGATTCACCCTCACACCCGCACAGCCGATAATAAGGCGGGCGACAGATAGAGTTGTGGATCTATTTATAAAATAGTGCTTGTATATTGGACAGAGTCAGCTTTGTGTGTTCCAATGCGTTGAGCTCTGGCTTTGCTAACACAAATGCTTTAAAGCCGTGTTTCCCATCCATTCGAGGAGATAAGAGATTTTCTGCTATTCTGGCTGACAGGAAGTCTTTGCCCAACAACAATGAGCCTAGCTGAAGATACACGTACAAAACAAACATGCACATTCCCGCTCACATTCTTTCAAGCTCACCCGTTCCCGAAACACGTTTGTGTATGTGTGCGCATATGCATACCTACATATAGTAAAGCCCCATACACTGCTGCAGCTTTGGGACCAGGCTGAGGGTACACCGGCTTTAAAAAGAAGAATAACCTCTTGGTTTGAAGATCATTGTTCATTGCTGTGTGAAGTTTTAACAAACATTTCCGCATGGTGAAATTCCATCCAGTTTCTATACCGCACAGTTTGTTTAGGGACACGGGGAAGCAAGAGGCATGGGTACATTCTGTACTGCCTGTCAATCACTGGGCTGACACTCACGGAGGCAGGCAAGCATTCATTTATGTTATGCTCTTGTATCTACAAATGTTGGCATTACTGTAAATTGGAATTTGGCAGTTAAACCTGGAATGTAAATCTACCGATGGTGCA
This sequence comes from Hippocampus kuda, assembly GCA_901007745.1. Classification (NCBI taxonomy): domain Eukaryota; kingdom Metazoa; phylum Chordata; class Actinopteri; order Syngnathiformes; family Syngnathidae; genus Hippocampus; species Hippocampus kuda. The sequence continues at coordinate 1,433 of CAAKHF010007249.1, forward strand.
TGCATTATTCAGTGAGGATTACAAAAAAATAAAAATAAAAATCTCAATCTTGCAGTATTTTGAAAAATTGTTTCTCATAATTACCTCAGGTAGTTGTTGCATTACCCCACTAACCAACCAAAACACAAACATGAAATCATAATCCATCCATTTGATTTATAGTGGGGGGTGGGGGGGTCTCATTAGGGTGCTTAATAAGGTGGAGCCGATTAAAAGATGATGCATCCTCGACTGATGACGGGGTGATAATATATACAATAGAAACAACCGGCTGTTCGGATTCACAATCACACCGAGTGATAATTTCAAGTCTTCAATAAACCAAACGTCTGCTTTTGGAATGTGGGAGGAAGCTTGCGTGCAGTACCTCGAGAAAACCCACGTTAGTGCAGGGAGGATGTGCCAACGACACACAGGACCAGGGGACGAAGGATTCTGAACCCGTGTCCCAACAGAAGGTACAATACTGTATCATTAAGGGAACATTTCGTGCTGCCAGAAATCATAATAATCAATAAATACTGATACATTTAAACAGACAATGTTGTCTTGAGTTACAAGTGGCCAGACTTGCAAGTGATTTGAAACACGAGCTTTCGTGAGCCTTTTTTTTTTTTGATGTGACTTATGAGCAAAAAATTGAGAAACGTGGGCAGGAAACATAACTGAAGTGAATTCACAACAAACAGCACTTTGGTTTGGTTTATGCATTCCTCTTGAGAAGAAATAGTTGTGTGACCTTTGTACATACAGTACAGTAGTTCTCATCACGCAGTGATGACGTGTATAGCTTTCATGAGGGTGTGAATTTGTTTCTACAAAGTAATTGAACAGAAATTAGTTTCACCCTGCTGGTAATACTGTTGTTGTTGTTGGCAACATCATCAACACACCGTGTTTGCTCTAAAACAGACAACACTTGACATGGTGGAGTGTTTTGTGGCCTCCTCATACCTTGTGCAATAGCAAACTTGATTGTCATGCTTCTTTACCTTGTTCATCCATGTGAGGGAGGGCTGTGCTTATGGCTCTTGACAGCAACTTGGACTGCCACTTAATATTTTTTGAACGTCAAATCAAAGTCATGCCATCAGCAGTTTGGATCTCCAGAGACTTCCACACACGCGTTGTGATGCTGTGCCAAGCAACTGTGGATGTTTTTATTGATGAACATTGCAGTAAGACAGAGTTTGAATGTGTTCGTCTAGTAGCCCTCCTGTTATGTTTGTTTCTTTGGTACACCAAAATAGTTCATTGGTCACTGTGACCTGCTGTGCATGCAAATAAAACAATTTTTTAGTGTACTGTATCCGGTTGTATCACAAAGAAGAAAATAACTACTGTATAAGAATCGAACCCTGTACCTCTGCAGTGTGAGGCTGCCGCCGCACTAACCAGTTATCGACCGGGTCGCCTCATATATATATATATATATATATATATATATATATATATATATATATATATATATATATATATATATATATATATATATACACATACATATACATATAAAAAACACACCCTGAACTGCGTCCAGTTTAGGGTGTAGCTACAACTATTTACAAATGCTGCTCGGCGTGTTAGGATGACTAGAAACAACTTCCCCAACACTACAGCAGAAGCCGAAGCTGCCCTTCCCAGCATTGCCCCCTCAGGAATGTTGCCTTGTGTGGCTGCACATGTGGCACATGCCAGGATCTGCCCTTGCGCATCAACGCAAAATTACTTGGAGTGTTTTTCCAATCCACACATTGACCGGTTGACTTGCTGCTGGGCAGAGTTGCTGTCCAAATAACGTATGCAACAAGTTTCTATTCAGGCATTTGAAGAACTCCTCTGGAGTAAAAATAAATATCATTTTGCCCTTAAAGTTGCTCCGTGCAGGTCGTATTCCCACACAGTGATGCAGTGGATGTGAGTGGAAGTAGCTGTTTGTCGATACATGTACGGCGATTGGCTGGCGACCAGTTCAGGGTGTAGTCTGCCTTTTATCCGAAGTCAGCTACGATAGGCTCAGGTTTCTCATGCCCTTGAACAGGATTAGTGGTATACAACATGGATGGATGGATAGATTTTGGGGCCCCTAATGCAGAGATGAATGTGTTGCTAATGTAGTGTGTTATGTCTGATGGTGCCTTCAAAAACGGTATTTTGCCCAATTTATCTGAAATAAAATGACAGTGTTAATCCCATTAGCTCTGCATTGCTAGGATTAAATATGAAGCAGATTAAACAAGCACTTTGGAGTAATTGGTTCCATTTTAAAGCCTCTTATATTTCTTCTGAAGTGCAGCTTGTAACCAGGCAGGATTTCCCTTGAATTGCGACCATTATCTTTGTATTCTTGATGTTTGTTTCTGTCACGGTTCCATTTTGTTTTGTCTCCAGCAGGTGGCAGTGGAGGGCTCTCCCTCCCATCATTATCTGTCACCTGTTGTAAGAGACTGCCAAGCCATCACCAGTTGTCGGAATATTCGCCTTGCTCATGTCTCACGTCCAAGAGCTACTTTCTAGACCTTCATCATTCTCAATCTCGTTCGTAGTCCTTTTTGTATTCTGGTTTGTTTCACTTGTTATTTCTGTTTTGTTTTCGTCTTTTTATCCTCGGTGCGTTTTTGTTTTTTCCATTGATTGGCTTTTCCGTGTCGTTTTTGGACAATTATTTATTTGTCTTGCCTTTTGCAAGCTCTTTTTGTTCATAGCATTATTTGGCCCTGGTTTTTCCCAGCGATTTATGTTGCACTTTGTCATTCTCGCAACCTTATTTTGGAAATAAACCTTTTTTGTCCTCAATTTTATCCATGTCTGCGTTTGTGGGATCCGATCCTGTTCCGGACTGGTTCAGAACCATGATAGTGTCCTGGATTGACACGACATAATTTACCATATTTGCTGTGTGTGTGTGTGTGTGTGTGTGTGTGTGTGTGTGTGTGTGCGTGCGTGCGTGCGTGCGTGCGTGCGTGCGTGTGCTTTATTAATTTCATGTAAGTTTTAATGGTTATAAACTCGATTGTGGCAGACTATACTGTATTGTCAAAGCAAAAGTAAAAACATTTTCAATGTTCACACCTAGTATTCAAAACATGCTCACGCTCACACACACATGGGCAGAAAATACAATCCCATTTAATCTAATGTATCCTGACTGGGAACATTCCTGTCACGATAAATCAGTGTATTTTGCTTATTGGAGCAAACAATAGTATCTGTCAATTTCATTTTCATAAATGAAAGGATTATAGAGCCTCGTGTTGATCTTTTGTGTTCAGGCCAGTGTATTGCAGTTCCTCTGCATTCCCACGACCAATAGGCACCACCTTGTACAAGATGTGACTAGCAGTGCCATTTGTCACATGGAAATGCATCATCTCTTTCTTGATGTGATATAAATTTGTAAACTTCCATGTCCTGGTCAAAATTTACTGTGTCAAAACTAGAAGTCTCTGTTGTCATACAATATTTGAAAGTTTTGTACTTTATTCGGCTTCTTTTGTTGCTTTACTATCACAGAAGGGTACCTGTGACGGCAAAGAGGAAAAGTGTAATCATATACTTTACGGTGGCATTGGAAAGCTGTCCGGCAAAATAATTCATTATCAATAACAACTCCTCCATTCTAATCTAAGCAGCAAATTTCACATCATGTGTTCGATGAAAATTTCCATGGAAGTCTGCTTCGATGCCTTTCTGTGACTTTTCCAATCTCTCTGTTGCAACCTGCACGCGACACTGTGTGATACTCTAAGTGTCAGACACTGAACAGTTGGACAAGTTGAGAATGGTCTGCAAGTCCACATTTCAAATTGTTTTTGGAAATTGTGGACACCGGTGTCCTCTGAGCCAAAGAGGAAAAGAACCATCCGGACTTTTACGGACACAAAGTTCAAAAGCCAGCATCTGTGCTGTCATTGGCTGTGTTCGTGCCAATGGCATGGGCAATTTAAAACTGTGAAGGCTGAAAGTTACAACATTACAGGTTGTGGAGAAACGTATACTGCCAAGTCACATTCTACACGTGTTTCAACAGTGTGCCTTTGTAGTGAATGAGTGTAGGTACTAGAATGGCCTGTCTGCAGTCCAGACCTGCCTACCATTGAAAACGTGGGACACGTTATAAAACGTAAACTACGACAACAGAGCACCCGGATTATTGAACGGTTGAAGCTCTATATCAAGCAAGAATAGTAAAGAATTCCTCCTCCAAAGTTTCAACAATTAATGTCCTCGGTTCTCTCACATTGATTGACTGTTGTCAGAAGAAAAGGTTATGTAACACAATGGCTTCCTTCGAACATGTTGCAGCCATAAAAGTACCGTATAAGTTAATTATTTTTTATTATCAACATTGACATTAAATATCTTGTCTTTGTAACTTAAATATATTTTGATCATGATTTGCAAATCATTGTATGCTTTTATTTTATTATTATTATTTTTTTTTTATTAAGGTCTCAACTTCATTTGAATTGGGTTTGTATGTGTGTCCAGGTGGAGGAAAGAGGGGGCAGTTTGCAGCAGGAGACCAAATAATAAAATTAAGGAAACGGGAAGGAAATGACAAAGGCTTTCCTCTGAAGCCACACAACTACAACTCTCCCTTTGTCATCCTGTGTGGAAACTTGGACTCACACAAACACACACGCGCATGAACGCTATGTTGTTGTTGTGACTGGGATGAAAAGTTTGGTACACAGACATAAGAGCCGAGCGATAAAAAAAAGAAATGAGGGGAGGAAAGCAGTTGTTAAGACATGAAGATAATTTTAAACATGTAAAAAAAATTTAAAAAAAACACTTGTTGGCAGTCGTCATTGTGACAAATTAGTAAATAATGAATATTTGAAGGCTACAAAATGTTCATATAATAATCGAGGTGAAAAGTCACAAATCTCATTTGGTTGTTTTGCTGTGACTGAGTTTTTTTTGGGTTGTTTTTCGGACTCGTACTTTGTATAATAAGCAGGGTATGCAAATACTAATCATCAGAATTTGTGTAGATGCATTTATATGTACTTGATTTAAAAAAAAAAAATCATCTATTTAAATATACGTTTAGTCGACTACGGTAAATGTGTTTGTTTTTTTGTTTTGTTTATTTCTTATTTTTTCCTTTGGCCTCTGCAGTAAATGAGGCCTGTTTATCCACAGTGATAACAAAAGTTGTTGTTTCAACGTTGACTCAAACAATTAGTCCAACAATACAAGCAACCTGCATCAAACAGCGCAAAAGTATTTCCCATTGTTTGCTTTAACCTGCCAGGTCAACACTGGCTTGTCCTCCTGTGAAGTTTGTGTATTTCAAGCTCACTTTTTAATGAGAAGTTGCTCTGAGGTCATTATGATTCAGCCGTAAGGAAGAGACAAAAACAAGTAAGGAATGTCAAAGGAAGGTCAAGGGCCACTTCAAGAATGTCATTGGCATGGTCGTTATCGCATATTCACACACAAGCGGCCATAAGTGTGTGGACGCACTTTTTTGGGGGGGAATTATTTAAAATCATGTCAGACGACAGGCTGTGATTGTGACAGGTAATGTAATTCCCTGTCATTCTATTGCCATCTGTAGAAACATCTTAAAGAAACGTATTTGCATTTTTGATGGTCTTGCATGTAATTATTATCAATATCTCCAAAATATATTTCTGGAGTTCTTGACAGCTCATCAAGTGTGACATTACGGTATTTGTATTGGATGTTGTATCTTCTGCATGTATAGATATGTAATTTGGTAGCTTGATAATGAAGTGCTGCCTCCACCAGGGAAAATCAATGCATTTCCTCTTTATGGTGGGTTTTTGCACACTGGCGTTTTTTCTTGGAAGATTCTAAATTTGGTGATCAAAATTGCTTCCCTACTGGTCATCAGTGTAACAGGGTGTGATTTGAGCAATGTCTCATTTGCATGGGACAGGCTGCTCCTCCCAAAATTTTCTGAGCTGTAAAAAAGTGTGGCTTGGGCTGCCCACAATAAAAAGGCCACTCTAAAAACGTGAACAATTAATCAAATTCAAATCAACATTGCAGTGTAGTAACATACAATTTTCAAATCTTCCAGGATGCAATTTGGCAGTAGTGACTCAGCTTCATTTTGGTCAGACGATAGGATTGATTTTTTTATCGGCCTATATGTATGAATATTTTATATGTTTATTTTTACAGTGTCTAGATAAAATTGACGCTTAAGAAGTGCATTCCACACGAAACATGAAAATTTGACAAAATAAAACCACAGATTTGTTTGCATTATTCTTGTTCTCTGATTTATCACTGATGCGATATGTTTGCAAAAAAATTGCAATTACATTATTTTCCAAATTTGTTGAGCCCTAATTGGTCCAGGACCCTCCCGCGGACCATTGGTTGTATACCACTGCTGACAATAGACGTCTCATGTGACTTTATACATGATGATGATGATGAAGAATGTTTAATTCAATTAGCACACTACTTGACCCAGTGAAATAAACTATTTACTGTTCACTCTCTTCTGGATTACTTCCAGCTCCAATCTCTTTAAACAAACAAAAGGCTGTGCTATAAACTCGGGGATGTGCCCTTTGTGATCAAAAGCAGAAGTGTAACACATGGCCCCACATTGTATGAGTACACGCTGGCTGGCCTCCAGGTGAGGGAGGCGGGCATAGCAACAGGCACGGTCGCTGAGCATTTCCTGAACGGTGTTTGGCTCCTGAGAGCCAGTGACATGCTAATTCCACAGCGGTTGCGGCACGGTTGCTCCGTTGTCTCCTGGCACTCGTGCCCTTCGTTTTAAGAGGCTTTCAGAGGCTTCGCAGAGATGAGCGGCCATCTGGCTAAACCCCTCTGGAGCCAATCACACGTGCTTTCAACACAGATGATGTCAGTGAGGAGTTTGAAAAGAAGCACGGAACACAAACTTGGCCCGGGCTTTCAACTTTTGTGCCACTTCGTCTCCAAGTGAGGCGAAAACAGCCGGCTGATACCGCTTGCTGCAAGTTCACAAGAAATATGTGATGAAAGATTTTCTTCTTTCAGAATAAATTAGAGAGTGACGTTCAAGGAAACATGTCTTTCCAATGTCACTGATAAACAACTGTAAACTACAAAAAGCACTGGAAATAACAGAAGTCAAATACATAAATAAATAACATTGAATTGAACAAAAATAAATGCATTTGATTAAATGACCAAAAATACAATAAAAACAGATATCAGAAAATGACAATTATACTGTGAGGAGCCATTCATCATTTCTTCATCTATGTGTTAGAAACAACTGTGGAATACGTCTGCTCCTACTTCTGCGATGACTAAAATGACTACTAAAAATATTTAATAATTTTATCATAATAATAGCAATAATTATTATTTTAGTGTACTTTAATTTGCTTCAAGCATGTAATGTCCCTTAAAAACAACTTAATGTACTTTTTGTTCTTGTGTGACTTAAAAAACTATGAAATAATATGAATAATACAAGTCTAAATATAATTTAATACCGTAAATATAAATATATGCACAATTCCACCCCACCCCTCGCTCGCAGTCAGCTGGAATAGGCCCCAGCTCATACTCGTGACCATGACAGCACGTGCCATGGAAAATGGACAGCAACAAACAAACCAGAAATAAACCTGCAATTGTACTGTAGATGTATTTGTATTCACTGCAATAACTAGATTGATTCATGTTTTATTTCAGGCATGTAAGAAATTAAGAATGTACCATCATGATAAAAAAAGAAAACAAAATGAGAGTATAACACAAATCAAATGGTGCACAGCTGAAATAATTAATTTTTTGTCAGCTAAGTCGAAACATTTAATCAAATATTCCAAATAGGTTAATACTTATTGCCGATGCACTTGTTAATTCAGATTTTATTTATTTTATTTTTTTGTGAGGTTGTAGCTCTTTAACCTATTGCCTACAACAGTGCCATGGGACATGTGTGTGCTGTGAGTGAGTAGCCTAATTACATTACTTGCTATTTTTGGAAAGATCAAATGGAGATGTTCGAGAACAATCATGTGTAAGCACTATGTACAGACTTGAATTTACCTGAGGCAACTTTCCATGCTTTACACTTTTAGTCTTGCTACTCTTTTATGGAGTTGCAACATTGCAAGGATCTCTGCAATTAAAGGGCTCTTGATTGCATTCCCCCTTGGAGGGGGACACATTTTTGGCACTGCCCGCTTCTAACAACTGTCTCTCTTTGCTCCTTTCATGTGACTAAACCCAAAGTTCAGTCCTGTTGCTCTTGTGGTTTGGGGAAGGAAGATGCTTTTAAGACTCTCCAGCTCGTGGATGTTACATAACAGCCAAACAACAGGCTTATGTTTTTCTCTCTTAGAGCACTGACCCAGTGTCAGGATTGGTGTCACAAGAGATATATTTCAAACCCAGACTATAGACTACGAGTTTTCTCTTCCATTGTTGGCCAGACGATCAAACAGCACATTGGTAAAGATAGCCTGCAGAATTTACTTTGTTCAGTGGACAAGGAGAGGAGAGAGTTGAGGCAGGACAACTTGTGGCTGCTTCAACCATGCATGACACAACATGCCTGCTCACAATACCCCGAGCATCCAACCATTCCTTGTGATTTCTTTATTCCCTTTTCCAAGCTCAAGTGGGTCATTGAGAGAATTTGTTTTGACAACGTCATTGAGATGGCCGTGATGACAGAGCTGTTGAGGATCCCGGAAGAATTCTTCCAGGAGTGCATGAAGGCATGGCAAAGAAGGCTGGGAAAGTGTGTTACACTCCAGGGGCAGAAATTCCAAGCGGGCGGGTAAGTGTTTGGGTTAGAGTTAGGAATGGGTTAGGGTTCGCGGTAAGGGTTCAAGTCCAAGGGTTAGGGTAGGTGGCAGTTTGAATTTTAAATACACCATTTGTCACGCTAGTTCTTGAACGTTTTTGACACAGCATATAGAAATGGACGTCATACAAGAGGAGCCCAACTGAAATGCCAGTTGAAAATACAAAGACAAACTGATTCATTTGCAAATCCACGCACATAGTTGTAATCACAACAGTAATCACGACCATATAACTCTCTCGCTGCTGTGTGATGCAACAGAGATTCTGCCCTGAGATGCCATTGAAAATAATTAGAACGTCTATCTGGAATTTTGTAATTTTGTAAATATGTGCTTTTTAATTAAGTTTAACCCGAACTGAGTTTCAACTGCTCAAACATTTGTGTCTACATTGTGTGTGAATCTGTATGTCTGTTTGGTGTGTGTGTGTGTGTGTGTGTGTGTGTGTGTGTGTGTGTGTGTGTGTGTGTGTGTGTGTGCGTGTGTGTGCACGCGCGCGAGCATCCGTGCACATCCGTGCGTGTGTCTATGAGTGTGTTCTTGTTCCTGCTGTGCCTGTGATTGTGTGTGTCTGTTGCTGTGCCTATTCTTGTGTCTGTGTGGGGTTGTGACTGTGTGTGTGCTGTGTGTGTGTGTGTGTGTGTGTGTGTGTGTGTGTGTGTGTGTGTGTGTGTGTGTGTGTGTGTGTGCGCGTG
>CAAKHF010007252.1:8196-18831 GCA_901007745.1 Hippocampus kuda
TCTCACACACACACACACACACACACACACACACTCTCTCTCTCTCTCTCTCTCTCTCTCTCTCTCTCTCTCTCTCTCTCTCTCTATATATATATATATACACACACGTACTGTATACGCAATTCAACACATTTATATATACAGAACAAAATTCATAACAAAACATCATAACATAACAATACTATTGATTGATTGATTGATTTACATACACAAAACAAACCCCTAAAACGCAACGTTCCTTCCTCAGTTTATGGTCGCAATCATATCCAAATAAATTGATATTTTAAATACAGCAAAATGTGGTCGCTTGTTTGCGATTTTTATACAATTAATACACGAGACTTTGCCAAAATGAAGAGAAGGTTGATAACATAGCTTATCTAAACTCAGTTGATCAAAATTAGTTGGTCCTAAAAAGACAGGCCTAAAATGTATTTTCAGTGCGGGTTCAATTTTAGAATGGATAAAATTATTCAAGTTCAATTATTCAACTCCATAAAATGCGTGTGTAAGTCCCGAAGCAATATGGAATTATACTATATCCCTGTGTATTATTCATTCGTCACATGCGTTAGTTTTAATGTTTGAATCACGTTTCAAATTTGACCTAAAATATCCAGAGGAATTATAAAAGGATTGAAACTGGCTGCTTTGTGATTTTGTAATTTCAAATTGCTGGCGTGGTAAATTTGCTGACTGCTGTAGCAACAAAAATGCCATCAACGGATGACTTCAGTTCTCCTCCTCTCCTGTAGGAGGCATCCCTTACAGATAGACCTGGATAATTTGGTGCAGTTTTCGTGTGCAACCAAACAGCCAAGAGTGCCGAGTTTGGCAGCTAGGGAAAGCATAAGAGTGAGATCTTTTTTCCTTTTTTTTTTAAAGTCGTCTTCCTTTCTGATTTTGAGTTAAACCCACACCGAAAGTAACACAACGCAACCTGTGTAAAATGTACGAACCCATCGCGGTGGAATAGGGACCTTTTGGGTGGGTGGGTGGGATTGAGCTGGTGTAGAAAAACCAAACGGAATCGGACGGCCACGGCACGGAGAGCCGGGGAGGGACCACGGCACAACCGCCGCCAGCGCCACGGGGAGTCGGGGCCCAAGAGGGAGCCTGCCGGGGCCCTCGCCTTAATGCGCCCAGCCTGCTTCTTCGCCTCAGCCGCACTCCGAGATGGGGGAGACCAAAATTATCTACCACCTCGACGACCAGGAGACACCCTATCTGGTGAAACTGTCTGTGCCGGCGGACAGAGTCACTTTGGCAGACTTCAAAAATGTCCTCAAAAAACCCAACTACAAGTTCTTCTTCAAATCTATGGACGATGACTTCGGGTAACTGTTTATATGCTTGCTTTATAAACGTCATTTTTAGGCTGTCATTCTTGAGGATTTCCTAACGTAAGTGCTGCGAGACTTGTCAGCGGAAGAGCCAGCTGGCTTGTCATCGCTTCACCTGGCTGTCGATCGCTTCTTTAGCTTTCCTTTGTTAGCTGCTAGCGGCTAGCACGTTTGTTTAGCGTCCACGCCGTTTGTTTACATTGCTCGTGAGGCTAGTCCTACGACGCTCGTAGCCTGTCGTCGCGCCGACCTAATTTGGCTTAGGCAGTTTCGGGAGCCCCCGACCTAAGTCCCCCATAACATTGAAAATCATTTTCACAATCGTTGAAAAATAGCCAGTTTGTGCGTCACCAGTGTCGGCAGTTGGCGGATATGTATGGAAAGCTAGTGCTACCAGGCTAACGTCAGAAGTAGTTATCCAGCAGGCCCCTATGGAAAGCTGTTGGAACATTTATTTGATATTCCACTAGATGAATTGTCCACGTACTAGAACGCTCTTTGTCCTCACTTCGCAATACCATTCACTGCACTAGAAAAACGGCGATGAACAAACGGGACAGTTTTTTCCGCGACTGCTTTCCCCTTCTACTACTGCGTGAAATTTCTAGGCACTAGTGGAACGACTATCTTGACGTTATGCCCCCCAGTACTTGCTGCCGTCCACTTCTAAATGACATTAATACGCACGAGTAGATTCGCTATGTCTTATTCGTGACCTTTTCACACTACTGCAAGACATGTCTGCGCACTAGAAAAGCGCACTAGTAGAACTTCTTTCCCACGAGTGTCTGACATTTCTGCATACGAGCAGAACAACGAGGCCACACAAGTAGAACGACTCTCTTACTAGTGTTTTTCCCCACTACAGTGTGACATATCTGCGTACTGGTAAAACAACTAGGGTACATTATTATTAATGGAAAGGTTGCACTAGTATAACAACTGTCTTACTCAAGATGGATTTACACTACTGTCTTCCGCTACTCTGACACGTTGACCCACTAGTACATGGATGCCTAAGTCTGGTCCTCAAGAGCCCCTATCTGTTTTACATGTTTCCCTCCTTCAACACTCCTGATTCAAATAATCAGGATCGTTATCAGGTTTCTGCAAAGCCTGCTGATGAGCTGAGTCACTATTATGCTTAAATTTCCCAAGTAAAAATGTTGCCACAGTTGTGTGGTTAAAGCCAAACTGTGACAGGGTCTTTAGTTTCTGGACCTGGATTTGCCACCTCTGATTGTTAGGGATTTTTTTTCAGTCCTTCATTCCACTACTATGTAACATTTCTGCATACAAGTCAAACAACTGCCAAACTAGAGATGTTTGTCCAGTGAAGCAGTAGCTGTTACTAGTGAAATTTGTCACTAGAAGTAGTCGTATTAGTTAGTGCTAGTGTTAGTAGCACACAGTTGTCAACTAGTGGACAGTTTAGCCTCACTCGTAACATAGTAGTTGTCCTACGATTATGCTTAAAATCCCTCCTAGTGAATACGAACAGAATAGTCGTACACAGACCTTAAGATTGACACCAAGTGTATCAAATACATGCTCAAACAGCTTTCCAAATAATGACGACCACATTTTCCAGCTTTGTGAGTCCAGGTGAAACTGCAGGTAGACAAATGCTGAAAAATAAGCAGTTACGAGCGGCATGTCTGTCAGCACCAGAGGATACGTATAATCAGCTTATAGGCAGATGTCAGAGGGGTAACTTAAGAGTTTGAGCTAGTTTGTCCACCAGTCCCCTGCTGTTGTTGTCCATTAGTCAGAGGAATGCAGAGTTGGACTTAGGAATGTACCGTTCATCACCCTGGCAGATTTATGGCCGTGTCCCTTTGTGTTTCAGCTGGAAGAAGTGTACATGTTAGCATTCTCCTAGACAATGGTGTCCAAATAGTAAAGTGAGATATGTTCTATTTTGAGCACTTGAGCCAGGTTTCTCAAGTTGTTTTTAGTCAAATTCAAATATGGGCGGGGCAGCAAGCAACTTTGCCACATCAGCAAAGGACTGCTTTTCATGTTGGGAAAGGTGAAGGGATACTCTGTAAATACACCTGCAAATCAAAACAGTGCCACAACAAGAACTAGCAAGCCATCAGGCTGCAAAGATCTTCGTAGCAGTCCTGCCAGATCTGCCGGTAGTTATCTGAGGCAGAAGATTATTCCATGCCATTTCTGTATTTATTTATTGTCAATGAGTACTTAATCCAATGCAGATGTTTGGTTATCAAACAGCTACTCGGAAATCAGGGATTAAAATGTGGGCATTCCCACAGTTAAATAACACGGCACCGGTATTGTTGACAGGCGGACGGCATTATTAATCTGCAGCTGCTCTTGTGTACACAAGGGGTGTCCTGAATAGATTCTCAAAAGTATGATACAAGTTCCACTATTATTAATCAAGTGGTACACGAAAGAATCACTGGCTGAATATAGTACTGATGTATTTAACTTTTCATTTCATTACATTTTTATTTCATCTTGAAGAACCGTTTGTTTTTCGACCTTTATTTAGGTCAAGTTTTGAATTACTTGTGCGCAGTAATTTTTTTCATTTAATCGCGTCACTGCAATTTTGTGGTTTTATTTTGGTAAGTATTTTTTTAGGTGATACTTGATGTAAAAAGTTGAAGAGCCACTGATAGAGTGAATCAGTCGGGTTGCTCCATTCGTGTCGGTCGTGGTTGCCCGCCTCTAAACCAGCTTCAGATTTTATTGCCTGAGAGTGCTTTTGTCTCGGTACAAGTTGACTGAAACACCCCTTTGTTCGCTTTGCAGGGTGGTAAAAGAGGAAATATCTGATGACAATGCAAAACTGCCCTGCTTTAATGGACGTGTGGTGTCATGGGTAAGTTCAAATGCATGCGTTGGATCAGTGGCATAATTTTTTGCTCAAACCCCCAAGTTCAGAATTGGGGGTTTGAGCAATAGTTTGCTTCAGTGGCAGCGGCGTCTCTGTGTGCACTTTGAATAGAAGAGGCTTTCCAACTTTTATTGTGAGGATTTAAATCATGGACATTAACTGGTTTCACCATGGAAAAGTCTCACTGGAGAGACAACAAAACAAGACTCAAACACTCAATGGAGCGCAGACCTCCGCCAAGGCCAAATATTAATGCCAGATGATGGTAGAGGAGTAGTGCAATTTGTGAACGGAACGGGAAACAGAAGAAGTTTTCAATTTAAAATGAAAAAAAAAAAGTTGGAAAAAAGAAATTGGAGAAGAAACGGTTTGTCGTGGTGAGGAAGGAACTGAGCCGAAAAACAAAAGGCCCCTGATTTGACATAGCACCCTCTCCTATGATCACAAGCTGTAAGTTGTAATCGAAAGAACAAGATTGCGGATGCAAGCAGCTGAAATGAGTTGCCTGCGCAGAATGTCCAGGCTCTCCCTTCGAGATAGAGTGACAAGCTCGCTCACCCAGGAGGGGCTCAGCGTCGAGAGAACCCAGATGAGGTGCGTCAGGCAGATGATTAATATTTGGGATTGCGATTTAAATTGTGATCATTTTTTCAAGGTCCTCTTCCCCTGTATTTATTTTATTTTTTTACAAACACAAGCAATAAATTCATCCGTATTACAACAAATAATATCAAAATTTGTTATTCCTAAATGTTTTGGTCTTATAGGTTACAGGTTTATGCTGAAATAAAGGCAAATGAACCACGAGATAATATGAAAGACGGTTTTTCCACTTAAATTACAGTTGTTGACTTGCTCAATACTTTGACTTCACTTGCAGTCGTTAAACTCAATTGTATTTATCGAGCACTTTAAAATAACCATCGCTGTATGCGAAGTGCAGTTCACGTGTTTATGTACCATTGTTGCATGAAATTAAGATATCCCTTATTTGTCCCACACTGAGGAAATTTACAGTCTACAGCAGCAAGATTGTGGGTAGAAAGAAGAAAGAAGAAAAAAAAAAAGAACATTTTAAGAGGTAAAGCTACGGCTTTGATTCGTTGGCATGACTGACTTCGTATTTATTGTCTTGTGTTTAGGGCATACTTGTTGGCTAGAATTTTGTGAAGTTGTAGTAGTGAATGCTTAAAAGACTGCAAGTCAAAGTGTTTAGTAAGTTAACAACACTCAGTGAAGTAGTGTCAGAGATATTCGCTCAAGTAGATAAATAAACTTCATATAAATTCATAGTTTATTTTAGCCTAACTTTTAGGACCAAAACATTGATGTACAATGAGTCAGATGTTGTTTATTATTATACAGACTAATTTATTGCTCGTGTTGGTGTTGAAAAATAAATGGGAAGAGGACCTTGGAAAAATGTATTGCATATTAATTAGCAATATTGGCGGGGAAAAAATCATTGTACTGTAGTTCTATTTTTCTTCCAAAATCCTCCAGCCCTAATGTGTGTGAAAAACAATACGGTGCAGTATACTGCATGTGGTCCTTCAAAACTTGACAACATCGGCCTAGTTTTCTCCATTGCAGCACATTGGTAAATGTGCAGTGTTAATTCGCTTGGTGCGCGTTTGACCACATTGCTCGGTGTACGGTGGGCCTAAGCCACACGAATCGATGCACGGAAAACATTCAAGCTTGCACTTGCATGTGAGGAGTCACTACAAGGTCCTGAGCCACCATTCGCCTGTCTCCATAACAAAGGAGGCATCTGTTGAGGGTTAGCCGGACATGGCCTCACTTCCTCCCTTCTTGATTTTTAAATTGGATTACCATCAAGTGAAATCACAGGACAAAATCCATCATAAAAAACAGAGGCTGAGCGCATCTAACTCGCAGGTTAAATCTCACAAGGAGGTTTCAGCTGTTCATGCTAGCACTCTATAAGTAGGTTTGCCAACACCTCTTGTTAATGTTGATCCTCATTGAGGTTGTGATTGTAAATGCTAACTGTCCTTTAGTGTGTTTCATCTATAATTGCTTCAAACAACAAGGCCTGTATACATAGCAAAAGTTGTTTTGAATGTGTTATTGTCAACTTTGTGTGTTCTGTTGTTTTATAGTTTCATGCTACATGTTGTGTAAAGTGCATTGTTACAGCTGTAGCTGTTGTAAAAGTGCTGTATCAATGAAGATGTATTGGATTTCCTTGGGACTTTGTGTGCCCATGATTATGTTGGTCTTGTTCCGAAGTTCCATGGACCCCCAAATGTTGTTTGTTATGATGTGGCAGCTTGTTTGTCTCCACTGTCGAACGTGTTGTTTCAGTGAGTGGGTTGATGGCCCCGTGGAGTACAAGGGGCTTGCCCTGCTCTCGCCACAGCACAGCAGGAGACCAACACCGTTGTTTCATCTAACTGGCAGCTGATTTTGCCCATCCAATTATTTTTAATAGACAATCTTTTTGCACATCAACTGACCTACTGCATAAATCAAATAAGCACGTCCCTTTGAACAGACTCTTGTTAACAACAGACTTGCACAAAGGATGCACTGTAATGGATGATGGCTATAACTGAGTTGATGCTCAGAATGAGTTCATGCTCTGTTTTTGTCTGTCTGGCCTCTTCACATTTTAAATCTGATGTTGAGTGACAAAAACAACTCATTTATCATGTTAATGTTAAAGCCCTTCTTTGGAGAAAGCCAAATTGCATGTGGTGGTAATATTGTGCATTGGGCAAATGGTTCATTTTGCTCGATTTGGTGGTTGTGATGCCAAAATGAATAGGATTAAAGATGCATCCATCTTGTGTCCTTGGTCCATGTGGACTACTTTTACAAGTAATCACCGTTAAATGCTTAGTCATAAGATGAATAGATCATCCATTCTTGTTTTTGCCAATAAAATAAGAAAGCTTTTTCATTCAAATCGGATGAGAACATTAAACCTCACTAGAAATTTAAAAAGATGATGAAAGGCTAAGCATGCTGTGTTACTGTTGCCAATAATATCCTTTCTGCTCACAACACAGCAGGGGCTCCTTAAGTAAGTTGACATCTTCCTGCCAACCCCCTTTATTCATCTCGAAGACTGCCCCCCCTTTTGGGAATGTATACAGCTACTCCTAATGATATTTCCTCTTAGTGATAAGTGTTTCGATTACCATCATTTGTCATATCTGTTTCGTCCAGGCAGCAGTAAAACTAACGCAAACATTGAATGTTGAATTGAATTGTCGTGAATAGTGCCGAAGGAGTACTGTGTTCCTCCTGGTCTTGTCTCTATCCCTCTTAATGACACACCTCTCCACTTGCTCATAGCTGGTGTCGGGAGAAGGCACCCACACAGATGCAGCTCCAGTGGCAGACTCTGAGACGGCGCCCCCTTTGGAGAGGACCGGAGGCATCGGAGACTCTCGACCACCTTCTTACCAGTCAGTACATGGAGAGAATGTTGCACATTTGTCGTTTTGCTGAAGGGGGAGACACATTGATTGTAACGACACTTGTTTTGATCGTGGTGGCACAAGACCAAATCTTATCTTTGAGGTCAGTCAGAGCCCCCCCCAAACTTTAACACTGTATGTTCTGCAAAAAAGAGCATGGCCGCCTTCCTTTGAATTCTTATATGTCATGAACAAGGCCCTCAGTCTTTCCTTTAAAAAAAAAACATAATAACATTCAAAACTGTAAAGTCAATAGAATTGACACCAGCCTGGCACAGCCTGTATGTAGCAAAATAATTTGAAATTTGCAATCATTTGGGACAAGGCTTGTTTGGGGAATTAGGTGTTTATTATATGAATGCTATTCAAGTCTGTCATCGTTGTGCACTGCCTCCATCTGTAGTGGGAAAGCTGCAAGCGGTCGGGACAGTTTGGACAATGACACGGAGACGGGCTCTATGGTGTCTCAAAGAAGAGAGAGGGACAAGCCGAGACGGAAGCACAGTGACCACGGTCAGGAAGCTTTTTGTGTCCAGTATTTTTATCTCCTCAAACATTTTCACAGCAGATAGAAATGTACTTTTGGCAAAAATGTGTTTTGATTTTGGAGTTTTACCTTTACTCGATGCTGTCTTTGTTGGAACAGTTCTCTTTAGCTTGTCTCAACAAACCCGTATATGACTCTTTCTGCATGCTTTTTTTTTTCTCCACAGGCGGTAGGCAGAACGGGTTTTTGTCACGGCCAGCGGGGCGTGGAGGGGGAGCTGAGTACGACAGCTGCTCTTCTTTCATGAGCAGTGAGCTGGAGTCCACTTCCTGCTTTGATTCCGAGGATGACGATGCTACCAGCAGGTAACACGGCCCACGTTGCCTTTCAGAGTATTAAGTTGGTCAAGTCAATTTGCAGTGACAGTGTTTTGTTTGGCCTCTGGAATTACAATCAGTGACTTTTGAAAGACTTAGCCTATTGCACTTGTCCTACGGCAGTTGTCCACCCCGTGAACCGTAGGATTCTACTGCACACTGCAAGTCACTATCTTTGAATGGAATTTCTGCCAGAGGTTGCCATAATTGTTTATTAAGTGGCTATTGTGGAACATCACTTTCATACAGAAATATGTCTCTTCTGGCTCCCAGATTTAGCAGCTCCACAGAACAGAGTTCCTCTCGTTTAATGAGACGACACCGCCGCCGCCGCCGGAAACCCAAAGCCTCCAATCTGGACAGGGTGAGACGACACGAGTCAACCACATACTGGGATTTTCCCGTTAAATTACAGCAATCCTCCTTTTCTATTGTTCTTGTGTCCAGTCATCATCATTCAGCAGCATCACAGACTCTACAATGTCCCTCAACATTATTACAGTTACGCTCAACATGGGTAAGTTGCCAGATTTTACCCCCCAAAAAAAGACAGATCATCGACTCTTTATAGATACATACATACACTTTTTTTGTCTGAATGGTAGTATCAATAATTTGTATGGTTTGTTGCATTTAGTTATCATTCCTTGTTATTGTTTTTTGTTGATATTCTAAACTAATCTGACTTTAACCAAGATGTTGAAATGAAAGTTGATGGTGGATTTTGACTTCATATTTTGTGCCAATGCATAGTTCATAGATTTCTGTGAAGAATCCATGTCTATGAATGGTCTTGTTTTTAAAAGAAAAATTGAGTTGTTTTGTTTTTACAATTGTCCATATCTGAGTCATTGGATGCCGGTAAATCTGCTGTGTTGAAGGATAAAATGTCCCTTGGAAAATGGTTGTGCAGTACAGTGTTTCCTTGCGATCTTGCAGTTCTTCATTGGTAGAGCTGCTGTATTGCAGACCATTTTTACTGAATGGATTTTGACAGTACATTATACAGGGAAATGCAGATTCAGAGTTGTGCACCTTCAGTGTAGAGCCACTTTTTTCCATAACATGACTGGTATCACTCCGGTCTACTGGATGCAATGCAGCATAATCAAGGGCAAGAAGATGATGCAGAGAAGGTCTCCAACTGAGCTTCAGAAATAAATGTTGTCATAACAGAGCAGAGAGAATATATCAGTGCCATAGGGTGGAATACGAGCATCTCCAAAACGATCACATTTAAGGAAATGCTTAAAAAATAAAAAAAAACGTCACTGATTGTTGAGTCATTAACATCACATAGTCAAAGAGACCAATCCATTTTGGCGACTGACCAATCATGTTGATTTATGGGTGAAAAAAAATTGAATGTAGGAGCTTTACGACTGTGAGCTTATGCTTATGAGAATTGTTTGCTCTCTTTGTACGTGTTCCTACTCTGTGAGTTAAAGTACCGTATTTTCACGACCATTCGGCGCACCATATTGTTGGGCGCATTCTCATTAACGGGTGCTATTTCTGTATTTGACACATAGACAAAACGCACTGTATTATTGGGCGCAGTTTTACAGTGGTAAAACGTACACCAGCTTAAACATACGGCATGCATGCACGCACGCTAAAAACACGTTAGCTTGAAGCATACGGTAGCATGCTAAGACATACGGATACACGCTAAAAACACGTTTTTAAAAAGGCAACGGAAGCAAAACTGAGTTCGGTTGCATTTTATTTAGCCATCTTACAATGTACTCAACGTTGTTCGATCAATCATCACCCAGAAATCCATCAAAGTTGCCGATGGCTTGAAGTTTGAACTGAGCTTCGTAGGCGTGTCTCTTTGTAGAATTCATTTTCGGGGGTTCTTAGAAACCAAAACCGAAGTAGTTTTGCAATAATGCACATAAAGGATATCTTTCTTTCTATACAGGTGCTGGTACCTGCGAGGGGCGTGCTTTTAGCGTCCACTTACACGCCCACCCTTCACTCATTGGCGGACTTCTTCACCGCATGCCTGTCCTCACTCACGTCCACCTTTTCTCTCTCTCTCTCTCTCAGCGCATACACACACACACACACACACACACACACACACACACACACACACACA
>CAAKHF010007253.1:0-12018 GCA_901007745.1 Hippocampus kuda
AACAAACAAAAAAAACAGCAAAAGCTCGACTGCCAGCAGACAAGATTCACGTTAACAGACGGCGAACTATCCTTGTTGACTCACACTAATCCGGCGATCCTCGGCGGAACGCGACTACGAAGATGAACACATAAAAGGCGTACATTCAGTTGAATGCACCTCGGGCTAGTCAAGAAGTTTAAGACAGGAAATCGGTACTCACTCTCGGTTCGCCTGAAATTCCAGACGGCGTCCAGCTCGCAGTGCGGTCTTCTCCACGTCGAGTGCGAAGTAGTCCGGAGTTGGAATTCTTGTCCCGCCCTGCAGTGGCGTCACCGCCCGCCGGACTGCTGGTGAATGGAGGATGCTGTGGCGGCGAGAGGCTTTTTACCAACTCGCTCTTTTTCGCTGCAGTAAAGGCCGACATACTCGTAATCCTCAGCAGGCTCTCTATAATAGAACGCAGTGGACGTGCTTTTTATCAGCGGTTCGTGCTAAATTAACGAGGCTAACCGATCCGTAGCAAACCTTACCTTACCTTTGTCGCGTAGCGAAGTGAAGTGTTACTCTGAAAACACCAACGTAGCCTTATCCCAAACTATGTCTTTGATGGGTACTTTGTAGCTTTTGTCTACGTAAAATGTCTTTATATTGACCTCTTTAAAGTCTATGACGTCACAACGCAGTATACGTCCTTTCATGTTCGTGACACCCCCCCCCCCCACACACACACACACACACACACTGGAGTGGACCTCATTGTTTAAACCAGAAATCGCTCAAAACATTGAAACTATGCTTCCGTGTCAATGTCTTTGATATTTTTTTATTTTATTTTATTTATTTTTTTCAGTGTCCCATGTTTCTTGTTTTGCTTTTGGTTATTTATTGATTTGCTTGTTTTTGTGTCTTGCGTGTTGTTTATGTAACTTTAAAAGTGCATCGCAGTAACTGTAAAAAGTGACAGATTGTTACATTAAAAAAAAATCATAAAACATTTTGAATGATTAGATTAAAGCAACACCATAAAATGAAGGGAACCATTTTAAAAACTTGAATCTTGTAGCACAAATGAAAAGAAAACTTACCCAATTGCAATATTTTCACTTTGTTTTCCCGTGTGCTTTATTTTTTCCCGTGTGCTTTATTTTATATAAGGATTAGATTGGTAAATCTTTCAAGTGTTGGCTCCTGGGTTTCCCTTGTGCAAAAATTGTCTGTAAAGACCTTTTATTTTATCTGCACCCACTGTTGTTTCTGATCATCACCCTGCATCATTTCAACAAGCAGTGCTTCCCAACCTGCGTGCCATGGGTGGCACACTACGGTTGGATGAGATTATTACAGATGCCATGGGAAAAGAATCCAGTTTTGTCCAAATTGTATTTAAAAACGACATCTAACTTGGCCATCGATGTAGAATGACAGAGCAATTAAATGCTCTTTCATAAGATAGCAGAAGGTATAACAAACATGAAGTCACTTTGTAAATAAAGACAGACAAGCTCATCATTATTTCAATATTCATACTTTTTGTGACATTTTGTCATTTACTTTCAAAGACTATAAATCTTTCCAGAGGGCAACTCCACAAGAGAGTTCCCTATACAAATGGCAGTAATTCCACAATAGAAAACAGCAAATTGTTTCTCTTTGAGGCAGGTTGTCAACACCCCAGCCATGCGAGTCTGTATAGCCACGCATATGCCAGAAATCATGGACGTCAAAGTTATTGAATAAATGTTCAAAGCCACATGATTTTGACAAGTGAATAAAACCTTGGGTTTCTTAGCTTTTCACCCCTGTTAAAATTTCAAATTGTTTCATTTTGAAAGATGTTTTATTGAACTATGAAAACAAGAGGAAATGTTGCCAGCTGGTAGTCAATTACTTTATTTGGGAAACCAGGCTTTTTTGTCTTTTTCTCCGTTGAATTTATCTCATTCTATTAAGATATATTTCTATATTATATGATGAAATTGTGGGTGTCTCACACATACCCGTATGAATGTATGTATGTATAATTTCAATACTAATATCATTCACTTTATGTGACAGTTGTGAACTCCCAGTGTTGCTCATGTTTGAGTTTATTTCCACTTGAAATATTACATCACATTCCGTCCCTCATTCCTCCTAAGATTTGTCCCTGCTTGTTCCTCTGTTGTTTTCGTTGCCGTCTAGCTGATACCTCTGAATTAAGGTTTACTGTACTTCCAATTTAGGAACAGTCCACGCCGCCCGCACACAAGTCAGGCGAATGTACCACTAACCTATCAGCGACTAACTGTATTTCCTCCAGCTACAATTTTAATTTCAACAGCCCTATGACTTCTATTCCGAGCCAACAGGGGGCGATAAAGTAGTAAAACCTTCAACAAGCAAAGTCGTCATTCGGAAACGAAAGAGAAAAAAAGGGGCCCTTTTCTTTATTTTTATATGATGCTGCCCTCCAAATAAGCGCACCTCTTCATTGTTGGTATGCTTAAAAGATGAGGTGAGGACAAAACACATTGCTCCAAATGTTGCAGCGATGTTGAGGTAAATCGGGGAAACCACTGCGTCGTACGATCGGAGCAAGAATGGCGAATATCGACATGCTAGCTTCGCTACAATGTAGCAGCCAGAACGAAGCTATAAACCTTTTAAGTTTTCGAATAATTCTGGCGCAGTTGGTGCCTCGTTTGAAATATGCGTAAAAAACATTTCTTCTTGTTTTATATTATTTCGACTTTGTCATCAGGAGTGGTGTTGGTGGTATTGTCGCATTTCTCTTATTTCTCTAAACGTGTATGCAATGGTCAAAATCAGAAACTTCTTGACTCAACCAAACTCTTACTTTCTCACGTTGCTGATAATAAATCTATCTCCTAGGTTGTAGTTTAATTACTGTACAATCCTCTTTCTTTTTGGATTTTCCATTAATATTGTTATTGACGACTAGATATTTGAGTATTTAGTATTTAAACAGATGGCTGTATAAGACATTTCTTTTGGCTGCAGTACTACAACAAGCAAACTGAATGTATTGGTCAACAAGCTACATGAATACCTGGCCCATTCTACGCATGAGGATAGCAACGGATCAGCTGACTCTGATGGTGAAATCACGACCCATTCATCCTTTGATATTGTGTAACATTGGTCGGAATGCTTGTTGACATTTTATGTTACATTTGCAGATGTAACTATCAGGAATGGTTCAGTGGAAAACTCAGCAGCCTCCTCTATGATGGAGGTAATGGAACATGCAGTGGTAACAGTTCAGGGAAATAACATCCATTGTATTCAAGGAGATATAATACTCCTTTTTTTAAGCATAAACAGTTCCCAGGTGTCCTAATAAAACGTCAAAATACATAAAGGTGAAATTTGCCAATTTACCATTTACCATCCATTCTTGATGCAAGTAAAAAGAACTTGTTGTTGGGGGGGGGGGTTGTGTATCTAAGTGAGCCACTGCTCCACCTGCCCACTTATACGATGCAGAGTTCAACTTTTGTTACCATGACAACTGGGGTCATCAACTTTTTCACAAACATTCCAGAATCTT
Source organism: Hippocampus kuda (assembly GCA_901007745.1). Lineage (NCBI taxonomy): Eukaryota > Metazoa > Chordata > Actinopteri > Syngnathiformes > Syngnathidae > Hippocampus > Hippocampus kuda. Next base: position 3,533 of record CAAKHF010007253.1, read on the forward strand.
ATGATAATACCTAATTCCTGCTGTATCCCTCTTTTGTGCAGATCAGTAAATGTGGTGCATGCAGCGAACACATCACCAAACACACATTTCAAAATGGCAGATCTTAATCCATGATAGCGGGCAAGTCATGTGCATAGAAACTGCTAACTGATTCAGTTGTGGAACAAGGCACAGATTAAAAAGTTTACATTGCTGTTCAATTTCACTTTTGAAACATTTTGTATGCTAACAATATAAAAGTCAAAGTATCGAAACTTTTGCATGGCAGTTTAAAAGTGTCACTTTGCTTTTTTGTAGGCGCTTGTGGACACAAAACTCTCTAGAAGGTGGGTTGAGAACTACATGCGAAATGCTCAGCACATGACCAAAATGGAAGAGAAACTGGCTTTCGGTGTTAACTACTTCCTCAATATTTCAGAAAACCTTCTGTTGTTACAAAGCATTCTGGCTTGGACGAATCTGCTGACTCAAACAACAGCGACAATGTAGATTTCCCCTTCGATGCAAATGGCCACCCAGATGTCACTTGCCTTCCTCAAGGTGCATCTATTTCCACATTACTTTGAAACACTATTCTGTACATGTTTTCAATTCAATACAGTTTGTTATAAGTTCTTCCTGTAAAATCCAACAACACTGTCTATCTCATCTGTGCTGAGGAAATTCAGTTAGACAAATGTAAAAGATTTGTCCTTTCTTTTGTAATGTTACAATGTAATGACTTGATTGCCATGATTTGTCCAGGCACTGTTCTTGTCCGACCTGAACCTGTCGATAATGGCAGAGATGACTTCAAGGGTCCGGAGTTTTGCAGCCGGAAAAGTAACATGCTAAGGAAAGAATTTTCAAGGAGACGAGGAGGTCAGTCAAGTTCCGGTGGACACAAAGTTGCAACAAATGTCGCAACAACAACACAAGCTCTTTCTTCTGCCAACCACATATGAAACCACGTCTTTGTAGCTAATATTATTGTCGGGTTCTACAGGGGGCCAACATTTGGAAATTGTTAGTTGCACTGCCTGTGGCCGTCAGGTTAACCACTTCCAGAGAGACTCCCTTATTCGCCATCCAGTTCTCAAAGTACTCATTTGCAAGGTGAGTTAGAAATAGAGTTTTTTGGGGGGGGGCATTTCTGCATATTTCACCTTGTGCATCAGTATTCCTGATGTTACTAAGCAATTTGAGTTAGCCGCTTGGCCGCTCGGATTCTCTTGTGTATTTTGGATGCGTTTTCATCATCATATATTTACATAAACAGATTTGACAGATTTATGGAATTGAAGTGCATGTTCCTTTTACAACCCCAGTGCTCCGTTATTCTCGTCCAATATTTTGTCATTTTTCACCCTGTTTTGGTTTGACAGTCATGCTACAAATATTACTCAAGTGATGACATCAGCAAAGATGGCGATGGGATGGATGAGCAGTGTCGGTAAGATTCAAACGAGAAAATAAACAGTCTTTATTTTTAGGTGTTAAGTTTCAAATTAACCTCTGTCCCTTTTTTTCCCTCTTATGCAGTTGGTGCGCAGAAGGGGGCAACCTCATCTGCTGTGATTTCTGCAGCAATGCCTTTTGCAAGAAGTGCATTCTGAGAAATTTGGGACGAAAGGAACTCTCTGGTATCTTGGAGAGCAAATGGTACTGCTATGTGTGTAACCCTGAGCCCCTTTTTGGCCTGGTGATGGCCTGTGACAGCGTGCTGGAGAACATGGAGCATCTGTGGCAACAGCACCGCAAGAGAAACCGAGCCGAGACGGGGAAATCGGAACTTTATGGCATGCTGCCTCGACCTCAAATCCTTCCCTTTGCTAACTGGGATCACAACGGCATGGATAGTAGTGTTGTGTTCAACTACAACACTTTAAATGTTTCCAAGGATATGACTGCAAAGGTCAAACATTTAGTAGACTCTACAAACAATGTGAACACGAACTTTATTTATTTCATTCATACTGCGACAAAGACGAAACAAGGTGTTCGAAGCCTCTACTTGAAGTCATATTTGACAGTGGTGAAATCCATCCGATTGTCACTTGCGGCACTCGAGGAAAGCCTTAAAGAAGAGTTCAGCGACTTGGACGTCTCCAGCTGTTGGGAGGAGTTACTTTTCAATGACTTTGTGCCCCAACCTAACATCGAAGCAGACCCAAAGATCTCCAGCGATTTAAACGTACATAAGTTGCCGAAGCCATCAGATGAATATGTGGAAAAGGGAGTCCTCGCTGATGTTGTAAGCACAAGTGAAAGCGTGAACTCGACTTTCCCCAATGCTGGACAGACTCTGCAGACAGTGGACCCACAATTGCCTCAAAGTAGTCTTCACATGACCAAAAAGCTAGTGGTCAAACTTACACCAGTGCCTGTGACACAGGAGCCCTGCTCAGATGCACAGCTTCTTCCGAAAGACACAGTGGAAGAGATGTTTCATGGAAAAGATGCGCACGGAAATGAAGAGATGGTTGTTGCTGAGAGTAAAATGAGCGTCGACCACCCGAGCACGTCACTCCACCTCGAAGAGGAGCAAGGCAGTCGGAGGTCTCCCCGTGTGAAGACAACACCATTGCGTCGTCCCAGCGATGTCAAGGGTAAACAGTCTCTCTCCACAGCAGACAGCGAGAGCGAGTCGGACCCCGAGGCACGGCAGAGTTCAACGGCCGCCCAATTCTCCGAAGAACAAAGTCCAAGCCAGATCCGAGATGACTCTGACTCGGATGAAATACCCACGGTGCTTCTTGAGCGAGTCGCTATGATTCAAAGCTCCGATGAGCACCAGAGTGACGATGATAATGATGGCAGTCTAGCGTCTGGCAAAGTGGCCAAGAAGCGTCTCTTCTGGCTCACCAAGAACACCCCGATTTCGCCAGAGAGGATTCGCCGCAAACGTATGCTGCTGGACCGTTCGCCCGAGTCTGAGCCTGTTGCCGTTAAGACTCGATGGGAAAGGGGGACGGCTTCCTCCAGTGACCATCAAGAACCGACGACTCAAATGCAGCAACTGAAGACCTTGAGGTCCATCGGCAAGAGCGAAACGGAAGGGTTTCCTCGACAGCAGGCTATAGCGGAGGCCAGAAAGCACAAGACTCATGCTCCCCAGGAAGTAATAGAGACCACATCGTCATCAAGCGAGGACGACTATGACGATGACTCTGCGAGTGACGCCGACCATCATAAGATGGAAGAAATCACAGAAGATGCGGCGTTACTGGGACCAGCAGCTTTCCATCAATCGTCTGGTAAGTCTGACAACGGTAGTGCCCCTTTTCCACTACACGGTTCCACTCATCATTGGCAAAACTTGATAGTATTTGCAGGTATTTAGTACATAATTGGTCAGGGTTATAATTGTGCTGAAACGATATGATAGGGGTAAGAAATACCCCTGCTGGGTCTGTACGTTTATAGGATAGACAACTAGTATTGATGCTAACATTAGCATACCCTTTATGCAGTGCTTTAGCTCAGGTTGCTGACTTATTCTCACTCGGCTCGTCGGTGTGCTGCAGCGTATCCTCGCTGACTTTGGGCGAGAGGCAGGGCACACCCTGGACCAGTAACTAGCCAATTGCGGGACACATGGACACACAAGCAGTCACTCTCCCATTCGTTATTTTGTCTTATTAATTTTTTATTTTGCAGGCGGTGAGGATCAAGCCGGGCCCGCTTGGGCAGCAGGGGATGACGACGACCCTGAAAATAGGTATGGTTCTAAAAGCCTGGAAGTAGAGTGTGTAAAACAACCAAGGTTTGGCAGAAAGACTGCAAGTCCGAGAAGCAAACCCTCTGCTAAATCCACCAACTCCAATGCCATCAAGAGTCACTTGCGGTCTTTTCACGTGCGACCAAAACGTAGCTGCAGTAGAGCCCCGGAAATCAAATACACATTCTAAAAGAACAAATTTAGGGCTGTATTATTTCCATAAAGATTCATTCAAATGTCTTTATCATATATCGTATTGGCCCGAATATAAGATGGCCCTGATTATAAGACGACCCCCTCTTTTTCAAGACTCAAGTTTGAAAAAAGACTTTTTGAACACCAAATTAATTTTTATACAGAAAATAATTACAGTACATCTGAAACAAATGCTTATGACAATAAATTTGAGAGAAAAAGCATCTTGAAGTTTACACCATAACTTCTCCTCAGCTGCCGGTTAACCTGGCCGATCTTCGACCCACTTTTCTCCAGATTGTCGCTACGTTTCTCATATATTTTCTTCTCTTTCTTAGCGCTATTTTTTTGTTTTTCTTCTTCGTGCTACCACTATTTTTATTTTTATTCTTCGTGACAGGGGTTCGCTTTGGCCTGGGGAGTAAAGTTCAGCATTCGCTTCAATGATATCTGGCGCCATCTAGCGTCGGGAATGGGTATAATGTCTCGACCCCGAATATAAGACGACCAGCACTTTTTCAGTCTTATTTCAATGCAAAAAACACCGTCTTATATTCGGGCCAATACGGTACATTGATTGCTCCAGGCAGATAAGCAAGAATCTTATAGTTCAATGTCCTAAAAGAGGAACTGTTTGTTGCCTTATATTCCAACGTGTTCATGTATGACAGACAGGTTCATATGCTATGAAAAGTATTTTAACCAGGTCACAAAGTCAAGCCTGGGACAAAGTTGTGTGCAGCACTTTGAACTGATGCAAATGTGACATACTTTCAAAGGTGAAGTATTCAGTTTAAATCTTGCCTTTCTGATTTTTGTTGTTGTTGGATCAGTCTTTTAAAAAAAAAAAAAAAAAAAAAAAACGAGAGCCTATTGTTCTTCATTTATTGAAAAAAAATCTCTTGAAATGTTAACAACATGCTTGTTATGTGCAATTATTGGCAAGAATCAAACGAAAATGCTTCACCTTCATGATTCAGATTTTTGATCACGCACCGAATCATAAATCACCGTTGTTAGTGTTTAATTTTAGGTTAATACATATCAAATTTCAAAATATATTACTGAATAAAGATGCCTGTGAATATTCTCATTCGTCCAGGTAATTTCATTCTCCGAGCATTCACTCTCCCGTAACTGGAGTGTTCAGGTTGTCTTAGAAGATGTTTCATTCTTTTCTTCTTCATCTACCTTGCGCTTGTTCCTTGTGGAACTCGATGCACTTTTTAGAAATTACTTTCTGGTCATAGCCACAGGTTTTGAGGGCCTGTCTCAGGTGCCTGAGTTCTTTGTCTTTGGCCACTGGGCCGGTAGGAACATGATCAGTCTGAGTTTTAAGGTTGAAGTAATACAGTACCCACTTTGTGTTCTGGTGGGTGATGTGAGTCAAAAAATATTGCTCAGTGCGTGTGGGTTTTCGGTAAACCCAAACATGGAGGCCCCTGACGCCTCCAATGTCGACACTGCAGTCCAAAAAAAAGCAACCGTTTGTCTTTGATATCACCATATCTGAACTCAACTTGTAGTTTTTTTTTTTTTTTTGCTTGGAACCCATATTTAATCTACATTTTTATATGTAAAAATTGTTACATTTAAGAGCAGTGCCACCGTGATGCCAAAAGGCGCATCCAATAGGAGAGGAGCTGGCGGAATGATATCAGAGTGCTAAAAGCGATGGTCCAACTAGCAGGAAACACCTTCCTGTTACTTTCTGGTTGGCAAGCGCTTCAAAATATGGACAAACTTGCTCCACGGTGATATCGTTCTTTTGCACTGCTCCGCAGAATAGAAACAAGTGCAGTACGAAAAGGCCAATACAGTGAGGAATGCACGGACGAATTTGTATGTTGGGGAGATCAAATAACCACCGATCAGGCGCATATCGAATATCGCATCGCTGTGTGTCTCTTGCGTGCGCTTGTTCGTGGGGGAACTACACAAGGTCGCTTAGAGCGGAGAAGGTGAGATGTTCCTTCATCTAAGACAGAAAAAAAAATGAACATCACTAATTAATCTGGTGGCTGGTGGTTGTGTTACTTTGGCTGCTGAATGCTGTGCATACGTCAGAAAATCCACTTTAGGTTGCTGTGCCCCCCTACTGATTTCCCTTTAAAACATTAAATGTATTTCCCGTTGACCGGCCCTCTTTAAATCTGGCCAGAAACATACCGGTAACCTATTTTACCTAAGCTGCCTCTCCATTGATTTGTGCCGAACACCCGTCATGAAACATTTATTATTGAAACTTTATTTTGGGATAGAAAAACCTACTATCTCTTAGGCTTTTGTGATAAACCTAATCTTGTCATATAAATAACTGGGGGACCCCCACGTCCCTCCACATTGAAAACAACGATGATTCATGCAACTCTTTGTAGACACAAATCGCATCTGTTTGTCAACGATGTGGTTTGTGGTGCATGCAGATTGACGCTTTGGATTGTTAATTCGTGCAAAGTTTAACATCAAGTCAACATAAAGCCTCTGGTATTTGCCAACATAATGAACAATCAATATGATTGTGACATAATGCTTTAAAAACTGGTATTTAGTCTCTTTATTTTAACGGCTTGCCTTTTGTCACCCCACCAAAAAGGTCACAACCAGTGCAATAGAGCACTGTCAACAAAAAGCGTATCATAATGACCTCTGACTTCCGCCTCTTGGTCAGGGTGGATTTGGTGGCATTCAAAATTGCTTGCAATCTTGTACCGATGTGGAATGACCCCCGGACACTATTTTGAAAAAGCACAAATTTAAACATGACAAGATTTTGAGGAGCAATGCTCTAAGCTTACTGTACCGATGCTATCTTGGATTTCACTTTTTGTACCCAGTCGCGCTTACTGTCATTTTGAAATATTGATCAGCATTATTAATACATGTTTATAGAGTTGAGAGCTCTGGATAAGCAAATCCAATGCGGTCTCATTCACGCACGTGCAGTCCTTGTTCTGCTGAGGTGTTGAGATATTTGTCACCACGTCGCTTTATGTAGAGACGAACGGAGTTGCATAACTGAGTTCAAGGCCAAGCCCTGCGGTGTGATACGGGCTCACGCAGTTGAAACCGAAGCCGGCGTTTGACTCAGTAGGGGCTTTTCCCTGTGGGCCCCCCATGTAGGAAAAAAAGAAAACAAAGCAGCTGGAAAAAGTCAGTTGTGCTCGTGAGCCAAGTGGGCTGCTGTAATTGCAATCCGTGGTTACCGTACGGTTTTGGAACACTTGTATCCGGATCTTGCGATATGCCACCAGTCATGTTTCAACCTATCTTCCGAGTCATATTAGCATTTTTGTATGTTTTACCCCACTTTCCATGCACAGATAAACATTACTGCTGACCATTTTCTAAAGCTTAACGCACAGCTTCTTGAAATGGAGGACTTTTTGACTGCCTTTCAATTGCGACACGCTGCAGAGAACGCAGTCGCAGTTCTCTGAAGTTGGAGACAATTTGTGTTACGAATAAATGTCACCGGTCAGTACTTCCAAGTAGAACTAACAATGTTGTACATCTGAGAATTGAGAGTGGGCTGTGAAACAACAATTATAAGCACCCAAATTCCGATTCTGTCCTTTTTTTAATGACACCCATGTTTGTTTTTCGTGTTTTTCTCTCCAGGTCGGATTTTCTGACAGCACAGCAGTGAATGTAGTGCTGTTAGGAAGGATGACGTGACGTGACTTATTGTTTGGCTCGCTTGTAAAATGGTCAGCAAGAATGTGAAGATAACATTGTTTGTGCTTACCGAGGCCAAAACATGTAAAAATACTTCACCTGGTGCTCTTTTTGGAATCAGCCCATAAACACTCCCAATCTTGATGGCTGATACACTGTGACGCTTTGCGGTTTTTAACATGTTGGATTCAGTCTCAGTGAAGATGGCTGCTCCCTTCCCTCTAATGACTCATGTCGATGACCTACTTTTAGATTAGGGCCTTGCGCGAGAGCATCAGGATTTCTGAGCGATTTGACATGGGATGGACAATTGAGACCAAGTCTGGAAGAAGTCCCACACATCATGCTTCATTCTGGATTGACTTGTCTTGAATACAGCGCTGGACTGATCGCAAAAACAATGCATTACATTTCAAGCTCATCTGTTTTTTTTTCTTGTTAGGTTTTTTTTTTTTTTAACCATTTTCAAATGTGAAATATAAACGGGGTGATTTTGTGAATCCCGCTTCATTGTATAGTGTAGAGATCCCATGTTACATGGCTTACCCTTGTATAGTCCTTATTTATATGTGGTAGTTGTAAATGTGATAGCAGAGGACATTTGGTGATCAACAAAATACAGTAGTTGTATCCTTCTAATGAACCCATAGGGGCTTGGCCCTCGACCCATCTTTCCCCCCTGAATCTTAATTCTTCAGATATTCTGGGACAATTCCTAGTTCACCGAATGCGCACAAAGCAGAAGCTCGGAGGTCGGTGACCCTCTAACCTCACAAATATCCTTCTGGATGAAGTTTTGAAAATATCATGTTTAATATACACGCCACAATCTTGTAAAAAGGCTTCCCAGAGTAGTTGAAGCTGTATGGCTAAAAAGGGGCGGGAGACCAAGTCTAGTCCCCCCCCCCCCCCC
>CAAKHF010007253.1:12038-23612 GCA_901007745.1 Hippocampus kuda
CCCCCCCCCCCCCTTGTAAATGTAATTGCCTTGTGTCTCAATACATTTGTCAATATAGTGTATTATGAGGGTTAAAAAAAGCTGCAAGAGGTAATGATGTGATAAATAAAAAAAAAATCCTGCTCCTTTATGGGCGTACTACTAAGAACATGTCTTTGTGTTTTGGTGGCATCTGTGCATACAACTTGCTTGCTCTAATAAATGTATCCGGCTCTTGAAAATGTCTGATCCGTCTTTTTCTGCTGTTTCACTTGTCGAACTATCTCTTGTGTCAGCAAGTTCTCCTTTCCAGCTTTGAATTCTTGTTTTGATTGATGTTTGACTTTCACACACTTACTTCAGCTTTGTCCGGGGGCCCCTTACGAATAACCAGTCTTACTGACTCGAATTGAGATACTTTTTGCCTTGCAGTATTTATATAGCCATGTCATATTGAATTTTCCAGCTGAAGCTGATACTGATCATGAAATGAATTTGAGGTCCCTTGTCCTTCTCTTCTACTTTTTAAAAGAATCGCTAAGAAAATACTTTTGGCCCAAATCAATGCCAACATCTCATCGTTCGATGAGTTATCGTCAGATGAGGAAACACGGGATGCCGAGTCGTCTTCTGAGCCTGAAAGGGAATTTAAACAATCCAGTGAAGAATGCGGACAAGAGGACGACGGTGAGTGTGCCCCGTTTAAAAAAAAAAAAAAAAAAAAAATAGGTCTTGTGCGTTTCTTCCGAAGAAGCACAAGTCACGTGATGTCTACTTGGGAGTCCAAGAACTCCCCATTGGTTACGTAGTCATTCGAATGTCTGCCACAGGGGAAAACTTGTCGTCTTCTGACGCTGGCACCGGGGGGCTCAACTTGAGGCAGCACCACTTGCTGCGCCACAAACTCACCTTGGATGAGAGCACAGGAAGTAACAAGGCAGCATCGGGGAATGAAGCAGGAAAGGCAGACAAGAAGAGGAGAGTCACCCCCAAGGAGCTGAGCAGTAAGGACACCTCACACGTGGAGCGCCGCCTTTGCGTGTCGTCGTGGAATTTTTCATAACGTGACGCTGCTTTATGTCCAGCTGATGATGAGAGCGGAGTTACTGATAATAGCTCATCGGAGCTGGAAGAATTTGGAGTGAGCGAGGAGCTGAGTGAGTCAGAGGAGGAAGAGAAGCTAGAAAGGTATAAAAAGAAACGAGGGGGGAAAAAAAATCCACTTTTTTTTTCTTTTTTGAACAGGACACAAGAATATTTGATCAACAGCCGAACATTCTGTACTCTGCAGAAGTTTAGTGCTATTTAGTTGTTTTTTTTTCACTATTTGCTGTCACAGCCTTATCTAATAATGAACAAACTAAGTTTTCCTCTCAAAATTCTACACACATCCCTCTTATAATAACGAGAATTATTTAAAAAAAATTTAAATTAATGAAAATAAAAATGGGCATCACATGTACGTTATTCACAACTTTTGCTTTGCACCTTTGGCAAAGGATTCACAACCGTTGCTCAATATCTTTTGCGGTAAGAAGAAATGGTAGGAAGCGCACATGTGTATCCCGTGTCATTTTCTTGTTCCAGTTCACCCCCTAAAGTCAAGGAGTCCCTTCCATTTGTTAGCAAGACCGCGATCACCTGCATTTTGTTGTCTGACACCAGTGAGGAGGTAACCATAGCGATGACCGGTCACCATCACTGGCAAGGAGAAGTTTGATGTCCTTCATGACTTCTTTACATTGGAGTAGAGCGAGCAAGAGATCGCCGAAGGTGATCTCGGCAACGCTCCAGGCACGCCCAAAGGACGCAAAAAAATCCGCAGAATCATCCAAGATGACAATCTCCGGTCTGAGACTCAGGAAGCGCTGCGAGAGGAGGAGGAGCGATGCAGACGACTGGCGATTAGGGAGCAGCTGATGGAGGACCGACGAGAGGTACTCGACACAAACAATCGATTTTCATTGCAGTCACGAATGACTCTCCTGTAATGCGTTCCAGACAATCGTCGATATGTCTCAAGAGTCTGTCACCACCAAGCTGATTCTGGATCAGGATGAGCAGACCAAGACACCTCTAGTTCAGGTGCACAGGAACCTCGTGATGAATCTCAAGCCTCATCAAGTGGACGGTGAGTGCACACTCTTACTTGTGCGCACATTTAAATCGTTGGTCTTCGTATACAGTATTGTTAGACTTACACGGTTGCCAATTGGTTAGTACGTCCGCCTCACAGTGCAGAGGTGCAGGGTGTGGAGTTTGCATGTTCTCCCCGTGCCTGTGTGGGTTTTCTCCGGGTACTCCGGTTTCCTCCCGCATTCCAAAAAAAAATGCATGGCAGGTTAATGGAACATTCTAAATTGTCGCAAGGTGTGAACGTAAGCTCAAATCTATGTGTGCCCTGCGATTGGCTGGCAACCAGTTCAGGGTTTTCTCCACCTACTGCCCGAAGACAGCTGGGATGGGCTCCAGCACACCCGCCACCCTTGTGAGGATAAGGAAATTACCATTAAAAAAAAAAAAATGGATGGATGGAGGCAACCTGAAAGAAATGAGATAATCAACGCCCTCTTGTGGCCCATTTTTATATCTTCCTTGAAGATTTATTGAAGCCGATGCTCCGTGTAGAGGTCGGCCAATGCCAATTTCATTTAAAAACAATGATAATACAAGCTAAAATGAAATGTGAACGCGCGCGAACCCCGTGATACATTTGCTTACCCAACATGGTAACACGCCCACATGGTCGGCGAAATAACAGCTGATTAGATGGTCTCTTGAAGCATTACTCATGTCAGGTGTTCCAACTGCATTGACTCAGAAAATCCTTTTGTTTCTCCCGGTTCTCATCAACAGGAGTCCAGTTCATTTGGGACAACTGCTGTGAGTCCGTGACGACGGCCAACTCCTGTCCAGGATCTGGTTGCATCCTGGCTCATTGTATGGGCCTGGGAAAGACTCTGCAGGTATCGAGCCATTGATTGTAAAGTTAAAAAAAAAAAAAAAAAAAAAAAAGGTTCACAAAATCCACAGGTTGGTTCATATCAGTTTTTTTTAGGTGGTTGCCTTCCTGCACACGGTATTGAAGTCGAAAAACTTGCACTTTAAAACGGCCTTGGTCGTGTGTCCTCTCAACACTGTGCTCAACTGGGTGAACGAATTCAACAAATGGCAGAAGCAGTTAGGCAGAGATATCGTGAAGGTATGAGATGACACACGTGTAAACTGGCAAAGGAGCACACGCATCCTCGTATGGTTAATATTCCCAAATATAAAATACATGACAGGTCACCGAGCTGGCCACCATGAAGAATTTTGCGGACCGACTCTGCGCGCTGCAGAGCTGGCACGCCACTGGAGGCGTGATGATTATGGGCTACGACATGTACAGAAACCTCTCACTGTCCCCCAAACTGGACGATCACACGTTAAAGCAGCAGTTGAAAAACCTACTGGTGGATCCAGGTGGGGTACTTTGCATCTTTCAGGATACTTCAACGTGTTTTCTGAGGGTGCTTTGTCCACTCGGATATCTTCAGGTCCAGACTTTGTGATATGCGACGAGGGGCACATTCTGCGCAACGACAACTCCAACATTTCCAAAGCCATGGGCGCTGTCAAGACGCGGCGGAGAGTGGTGCTAACTGGCACGCCGTTGCAAAACAATCTGGTGGAGTGTAAGTTTGCAGCACCGTTACGCGAATGCGACAATGAATCCATTTCAAGATTTAAGTTTATTGCTTAGAACGCTTCTTCTTTAATGCCGGCTAATGATTTTGTTTTGGAGAAAAGACTTTTTGAAAAGACAGAGCCGAGAGGGAGTGCGGGTTTACTCTTACTCACTCATTCTATGCAGGTTGAAGGCTCATTTATGTGTTTTGTGTTGTTGTTGTTATTAAGGGTCGCGTTTGCATTCATATTTTGACTCATTTGAATGCTGTGAGAAAACATCCTGGACAAAGGTTTCTAATCTTTTTGGGGTTCCGGTGAACCAAAGCAAATCTCTGAAGGAGAAAAAAATCACATTGTCATTTGCTTTTTCTATATGTGGAAATCAATTCGAATCTGATTTTCTTTGCAAATCTGAGACTTAAATTCAAGACCGCATTGCTCAGTCCCACGAGCATCCCTTTGATATCGTCTCCACAGACCACTGCATGGTCAACTTCATCAAAAAGAACCTCCTGGGCTCACTGGGAGAGTTCCGAAACCGCTTTGTCAATCCCATCCAGAATGGCCAGTGCGCCGACTCCACGCCCAGAGATGTTCGAATCATGAAGAGGCGCGCACACGTCCTCCATGCAATGCTGAGCGGATGCGTGCAAGTAAGAACTAGTTTTGATTTATCCTTTCCTGTTGGCTCAACAATCACATTGTTTTGTTTTTTTTTGTTTTCCTGTAGAGGAAAGATTACTCCGAGCTGACTGAGTTTCTGCCTCCCAAGTACGAGTATGTGGTCGCAGTCAGGGTGTCTCCACTTCAGTATAAGTTGTACAACCATTATCTGCAGCACGTCAGTGGTGAGTGGGCAAAAAAAATATATATATCCGAAACTGATTATGGATCATTATTGATGATTAATTGTCATTCATAAAATGCTCATTTAAGATATTTTCTACGACAATAAAATATCCCAAGAAATGAATTTATGGCAATAAAACGGTTTTAGTTTATCCTATTTTGCAGTTGAAACAATGATCGAGGTTAAGTTTCGGCCTGTTTTCTCAGGTTTGGGAAACGTTATCGGCACGGCAAAAATGAAGATTGGCACAAACCTGTTTAAGGATTTTCAGGTCCTCAGCCGGATTTGGACTCATCCTTGGTGCCTTCAACTCAGCTATAAGGCCAAAGAAAAAAAACTCCGAGTAAGAACACAAAACCTCACAATTTTTGATGCAATGTTGTTCCTAATTGAACAGTTTTTTTTTTTTTTTAAATGATGGACACATTTGGTAAAGAACAACGATACCGGCGCTCCACTCATGGAAAGGTAAATAAATAAATGAATGAGGCCTTGTACAACACTAAAGTCCGTTTGTTTGCCGTAGCGGACCAAGCAACAGCACCACCAACGATCCAACCCAAACTGCTTCAACAAATGTTGCTGATTCCTCGTCAACAGGTACCGAGAGTGATTTAGTGTCGGAGTCGAGACAACAGCAGCTCTCAAACACTCTCCTCCTGTCCCCCTGTGTGTACTTTTAACCTCTCAGGCCCGTGCTGGTTCAAAAAGATGCTGTCTCAACACGACGCCAAAGTTCTGGAGCACTCGGGCAAGCTGGTGCTCTTATTTGAGATCCTGAGGATGGCCGAAGCCTTGAACGATAAAGTGTACGTGTCTGTTTTTTTTTTTTCCCCTCCCACATCTCCGCAGTGCAAAGACAGACCTTTTTTTTTTCTTTACTCAGACTTGTTTTCAGTCAGTCCCTGGTCTCTTTGAACTTGATTGAGAGTTTCCTGACAGTTTCTCACCGAAGAAGAAAGGACTCATCGGAAGGTAGTATGTATTTTTGGGAACGTTTTCAGTGGTATATTAACTTTAGAGTCTCCTAAACGTAACTTTTTCAAGTCAAGAACTTTTTGGGCCCATTATTTTTTGGCTTTGTGTTTGTCAGCCCAAATTTGAGTCACAAAAACGAGCCTCACATCCAGCACTCGCGTTGTGAAGTGAAAAAGATTTGGTCATTGTAAATTTGCAACTGGCACCTACATTCACACTAAATATGGCGCCTGTTTTCACACAGAGAGAAGATGGATTAAAAACCTGGACTACTATCGTCTGGATGGCTCTACCACTGTTGCATTACGGACAAAATGGGCTAAATGTTTCAACAACATCACTAATTCACGGTAAAGTTGGACCCCCCCCCCATTTACTACATCACTAAACTACACGATGACATTTGACACACACTGAGACGAATGTGATGCAAATCTTCTCTCCCCGATAGCGGCCGGTTGTTTCTCATCTCGACAAAGGCCGGCTCGCTGGGCATCAACCTGGTGTCTGCCAACAGGGTGATCATCTTTGACGCCTCGTGGAATCCTTCCTGCGACATTCAAAGCATCTACAGAGTGTACCGCTTCGGCCAGATCAAGCAGGTGTTCGTGTATCGCTTCTTGGCGCAGGTGAGCTCACTGTGGTCGCGCGCCAATCGCTGTTCAAGGTCATCAAGAATTGATGATTAACAACTCAATGGACCGAGCAGCAGTGACAGTGACATAATGAAAGAGCTGAACATGTACCACGACCTAACATTTATGACAACCCCTGCCATAAGAATCAGGAGTGACTGTCTTAGTATTGCAAGAGCAGGTAGTATACAATACGATTGTTGATGGAACATGGGGGTGGTGCATTGTCACCGCCGCCATCTTGTGGCATCTATATGCAATTGCAAACCTCTTTAAGGTGACGTGGCATCAGTTCTTGGCAAACCTTCGCTACTCTCCAGCGAGTGTCGGTCTCCATCCAGTTCACCGTAATGTGTCTTTGGTCGTGTGTATGTTGACGTGTAGGGCACAATGGAGGAGAAAATCTATGATCGGCAGGTGACAAAGCAGTCTTTGTCCTACCGAGTGGTGGATCAGCAGCAGATCGAGAGACACTTCACGCTCTCCGAGCTCACGGAACTTTACACATTTGAGCCGGACTTGCTGGACGAGCCTCATTCCAGGACGACGAAGCGGAAGACCTCTGACTTGCCAAAAGTGAACACTTTTCGAACTGAAATGTTGTCGTTTTGCTTTGTTGACTCCGTCATCGTTTTGAAACGTTTATGTCTTGTTAGGATCAGGTTCTGGCGATGCTTCTGGAGAAGTGTAAAGACCACATAGTCAGCTACCACGAGCATGCGTCTCTGCTGGACCATAAACAAGAGGAGGAGCTCACTGAAGCAGAACGCATAGATGCCTGGGCTGAGTATCAGGCTGAGGTAATGAGCCATACACCGAGCCAGCAGCAGCAGCAGCAGCAGCTTACCACAGTTACACATTTCCCATTTTAATACCAGCGTGTCTTTGTGTTAGTCTCACACAGCCAGCGCCCCAGTGAAAATCAGTCTGGACACCTTGAACATGAAATCCAATGAACAGCTGATGGTAAATATTGCTTCATCTTCCGGCCAGTGACCTTTTACATTTGACTGAACATGACACGTGTGCTCGCAGCACTTGCTGAACAAAAGCAGAGCAAAATTAGCCGCCGCCTTCCAGGCCGTGCAGGCCATGACGTCTCACCCCCTTCAGGAATACCTGCAATATGTGGTGAGTCATTGCAATTCTCGTTCAATAATGAAAGGAACATGAACATGATCTGGTACAATCCAAATTACACTGAACAAATGTTTGGGGGAAAATGTTGACAAATGTCTTTCTGACGTTGATCAAATTCTATGGCGGGTCTTGCAAATGCTTCCTGTGCCTTCAGTTCAGTGCTTTCACCCAATTTATTCCACCCCTTAAAACCCTTTAACTACCCCCTCAACCAACTGGTAGAGCATATGAAGACGGTAAATAATCCGTTTTAAGGACAATAAATGCAAGCCGAAACATTTAGTAGGCCATGTTTTGATTTGATTACCGGTAGATGAAGATAGATAGTGCTATTTTCTGTAATGTTTCCATGCAATGAGATCTCCCCATTGTTTTTTTTTAACAGTCAAGAGTCTTGTCCCTTTCAAACTAGTGATTTTAGTTAGCACTCGCTCAAGAAAATATAAAATGTAATTTAAATTGTCCATTTAGCAGCAATGGAAACCATCAATACTCGATACAAAAGTGCATTATAACAGCACGAAAGAGTGCCACGTTGTCTGTAGCACTTCAAGCTATCGAATGACATGACAAAAACAACATTTAAATACAATATGTAATCACACACAAAGATAGGGATTTTTGTGTGCAGATTTCGCACGCGAGGTCATAAATTTTACTGTGGTTAACCAATAGGGATGGAAAAATGCTGACATCACGGAGGACAAATTGGAAAGTGATTGGTTAAAAGAAACAGTCCCATTGGAAATAAATGTATGCAGTTTGATGGAACACACCTGAATTTCTCATGTAAAGAATGCTCCGTGCTTCTTTCATAACCAACATTCCAAAACAGCTGTACTCACTTCTGTTCTAGTCACGCCAGAATCCACAAACGCCCTTGGAACTGATCAAGATGAAGGCCATGCAGTGGAAACAAACTGACACAAAGGAGCTGGAGCGGAGAAAGGCCTTTTATGCCGAAGTTCTTGAAGAGCAGCGATCAGTAAGTTCAAATGGTATCATGAGTGAGTGTAGAAGCAATGAATGCCTCCCATGCTTTTATTCCAGCTCACGTTGCACATCCAGACCATTTTGTGCGAGCGACGGAATCAAGAGCTGCAGGGGGCGACCACTTCTGCTGCAAACCAGCAAACAACAAATAACTGAAGACGGGGTGGGGTCTTGCTGGTGCGCCAGCTTTTTATCAAGTATTTAAATCATTTCAACTTTTTTGATTCACCTTCTCTCCAACAAGGACTTTAATGTGACCAACTTGGTCATTTACTTCCATTTCATCCATGTGATGATTTCCATCATACGTGCCTTAAGGTTTTGGGGAAAACTCAAGCGCTCCGATTTTGTGCGTTGCTCTCATGCTTTAAGCGCGACAGGGATATATTTTACAATACTTCATTTTCTATGGTTATTTAAATAATGTTTATTTGCCTGCTATGCATTTTAGCTTTTCGTTCATGTTTTTTGTACGGTCTTGCACTGTTGTTGCCACTGGAGCAAACTGGGGAAGTGGAATTGATTCAAGGATCAATAAAGTAAGCAAGAAAAAAAACAACAAAAAAACATATCCATCCATCTTTTGTTCCTCACAAGGGTCGTATCAAGTCTCTGCTTATCCAATTTATCACGAAGGCTAATGCAACCACAACGTCTAAAGTGAATGGAATGGAACCTCTGCTGTTACTTTTGGATGGCAGTGATTCTGATGTGTAAAACGGCTCAGCTAATGGAGACATGATTTCACTTCAATGTCAGAATGTCGTAGGTGATTTTTAACCATCTTTTCCTGGATTCTTTTTCAGATTAATTTTTAATCTGGTGATAACCTCCTCCTTTCCTGTCCCTGAGTATTACTATGTTTACATATACATGAATCCACGAAATAAAGTCCGATAGGAAGGTTCTGTGTCACGATACGAGCAAATGTAGGATAAACAGGGGAAATGTTAGGTTGATTGTTTTTAGTTATCATACATTTGCATATGATCAATAATAAATTGATTATGCTGCAATGAAGAATGCCTATGCTTTTAAAACATATAATTGTTAAAAAAAAAAATATATATATATATATATATATATATATATATATATATATATATATATATATATATATATAAATGTGTGTGTGTGTATATGCATGTGTGTATACAGTATATATACATACATACAGTATATATATATATATATATATATATGTATACATGTATGTATATGTATGTGTATATATGTATACATATATGTATATGGATATTTATGTACAGATACATTTATAATTACATTTATAATAAAGAATGCTAAGTGCAGTGTGATAGTTGAGGGATGCAACCACCTTTCCGAGAAAGGTCTCGGCCTTCGTCTGCAGAGTTTGCATATACTGTACAGCTAGGCTTTTTTTTGTGACCATGTATAGAAAGGTGTTTTTATCCCCCAAAAACGACCATGTACCAGTATATAGCAAGGCGTTTTTAACCGGAAAAGATCGTGTACAGTAAGGCGTTTTTAGCCCCAAAAGACAACCATGTATTGAAAGGCCTTTTAGCCGAAAAATATGACCATGTATAGTAAGGCATTTTTTTTGCCGCAAACACGACCATGTATAGGAAGGCACTTTTAGCCGAAAAAAACGACCATGTATAGGAAGGTGTTTTTCGCCGGAAAAAAACGACCATTTATAGTAAGGCGTTTTTTGCAGAAATTTTTCGCCGAGAAAAACGACCATGTATAGTAAGGTGTTTTTAGCCCCCAAAAAAACAACTACCATGTAAAGGAAGGCGTTTTTAGCTGAAAAAAAATGACCATGTGTAGTAAGGCGTTTTGGACGAAAAAAACGACCATGTATAGTAAGGCGTTTTTAGCCGAAAAAAACGACGATGTATAGCAAAGCGTTTTTAGCTGGAAAAAACGACCATGTAAAGCAAAGCGTTTTTAGCCGAAAAAAACGACCATGTATAGTAAGGCGTTTTTAGCCGAAAAAAACGACCATGTATAGTAAGGCGTTTTTAGATAAAATTTTTAGCCGAAAAAAACGACCATGTATAGTAAGGCGTTTTTAGCCGAAAAAAATGACCATGCAGAGTAAGGCTTTTTTTGACGAAATTTTTAGCCGAAAAAAACGACCATGTATAGTAAGGCGTTTTTAGATAAAATTTTTAGCCGAAAAAAACGACCATGTATAGTAAGGCGTTTTTAGCCGAAAAAAACGACCATGTATAGTAAGGCGTTTTTAGCCGAAAAAAACGACCATGTATAGCAAAGCGTTTTTAGCTGGAAAAAACGACCATGTAAAGCAAAGCGTTTTTAGCCGAAAAAAACGACCATGTATAGTAAGGCGTTTTGGACGAAAAAAACGACCATGTATAGTAAGCCGTTTTTAGCCAAAAAAAAAAAGACCATGTATAGTAAGGCTTTTTTTGACGAAATTTTTAGCCGAAAAAAACGACCATGTATAGTAAGGCGTTTTTGGACGAAATTTTTAGCCGAAAAAACGACCATGTATAGTAAGGCGTTTTTGGACGAAATTTTTAGCCAAAAAAACGACCATGTATAGTAAGGCGTTTTAATCTGAAATTTTTATACGAAAAAAACAACGATGTATAGTAAGGCGTTTTGGACGAAAAAAAACGACCATGTATAGTAAGGCGTTTTTAGCCGAAAAAAAACGACCATGTATAGTAAGGCGTTTTTAGCCGAAAAAAACGACCATGTATAGTAAGGCGTTTTTAGCCGAAAAAAACGACCATGTATAGTAAGGCGTTTTTAGCCGAAAAAAACGACCATGTGTAGTAAGGCGTTTTTGAGCCGAAAAAAACGACCATGTATAGTAAGGCGTTTTTGGACGAAAAACACGACCATGTATAGTAAGGCGTTTTTAGCCGAAAAAAACGACCATGTATATAGTAAGGCGTTTTTAGCCGAAAAAAAACGACCATGTATAGTAAGGCGTTTTTGGAAGAAATTTTTAGCCAAAAAAACGACCATGTTTTGTAAGGCGTTTTTAGGCCAAAAAAACCGACCATGTATAGTAAGGCGTTTTTAGCCGAAAAAAACGACATCGTATAGTAAGGCGTTTTTAGCCCGAAAAAAACGACCATGTATAGTAAGGCGTTTTTAGCCCGAAAAAAACGACCATGTATAGTAAGGCGTTTTTAGCCCGAAAAAAACGACCATGTATAAGTAAGGCGTTTTTGGCCCGAAAAAAACGACCACGTATAGTAAGGCGTTTTTGGCCCGAAAAAAACGACATAGTATAGTAAGGCGTTTTTGGCCTGAAAAAAACGACATAGTATAGTAAGGCGTTTTTGGCCCGAAAAAGACGACCAT
>CAAKHF010007254.1:0-18150 GCA_901007745.1 Hippocampus kuda
TGGGAACCAAACGACAGAATGATGTACCTTCTAGTGACACAACCAAACCAAGGTGAAGATAGTTGACGAAAACTGGTATCATTTTCATGCGGGGGGAGATTTTACACAGATTTGTTTTGATCTGACTGAACAGCTGTACAGAAGAAGGAAGGTCGTTTGTGAACTGTAGCCTACTTTGCTTCATGACCCGTTAATTATTGTGACATTTTTTTTGACTTGCACTCAACAAATGCTTCATAAATTATATTTAAAAAAACAAAACAAAAACCAAATACTAATCAAACAAAAATGAAACTAAAACAAAGCACTTAAAAAAAAAAAGTAAAACCTAACAAATCCACCTTCAATACTAATTAAAATTTGCTTGATTGAAAAGCAAAAGTCAAAATGAAATAAAAACGAACCATCATGAAAATTCCACAAATATCATAACCGTGGGCCAGACAGAATTTGATCCCCAAAAAAGAATTGCACGTGAAGGAGTTGTATACAATCACAAGTGCTGCTTTTACTTTGGAAAACAATAATGTACATTTTTGCAGATTTTCTGACAGATTTTATGGTCCAAACCCATTTCTGAATCGTAATCAAATTACATGTTTGCCTTTTCTGTCCTGCCAATTTGAATTATTATTTTTTTGATGATTTATCAAACGATGTCTTGCAGTGCCTTTAAAAACTATATTTTAATAAGTTTAAGTGTCCTCCCCCCCAAAAAAAGTTTTATTGTCTCTGTATTTCCAATTGTTGAGTCGATAACGCATCCATCCGAGTAAATGGGGTTTCATCGGTTCACAGTGGACTCAAATGAATTGATGAAATGAATAAATCCCCCCAGCTCACAGCCGAGAAAAACGAGACCCGCGTGGACGATGTCGACGAGCAGGTACTTTGCATTCCTGCAGCGCAAAGAAGAGGCCCTTCTGGCCCACGAGTGTTTGGAACAATGGCCCCGCTGTGCCCGCTGTCCATTTGGCCGCCTTCGTGCCGCATTTCAGCAAGGGGCATCGGCGGCTTTTTGCTCGGCGAGGCGTGTTGATGACCGGGTCGGTGCCTGGCGGTCTCCGACCCGTTCCTGCCCACAGCGGCTGCGCCTCACCGGGGGCCCCTCGGGGGCGAACAGTAATTCCTCGTTAATTGGCGGGCCGGGCCGTAGTGGATCAAAGGTGCCTTGGCAGATTGTGCCGCCCTGGTAGTTTTCCAAACTGGTCCATCCTCGGATTTGGGCCTCTGTATGTTTGTGATTACGCTTATTAGGGAAGATAAGACAGAGCTTTGCTCTGCATAGCTCACACTGGAATTCCTCCATGTTGCACTTTGGGAGTGTTGGGAAATCCAACGAAAAAGTCCAACGTGTCCGACTACGACGATGCACTGGGAGATGAGGACAAACTCTGGCGAGATTCGCCCAAAAAACGTCATTGACACACCAAAAATGTGTATAATTGCATGTATTAATAATTTAACCGGTAATGATATGAACAATGATGATCCTCAAACGTAACGAATTAATCTAATTGATGTAATTTTTTTTTTTTTCAGGCCTGACTGGTTAACCAGCCGATTTAATCCACAGATGTTAGCGCTTTTAAAATGGTCAAATTTTTTTTAATTGTATTTTTTTAACACATTCACACCTTACAATATAAGACAAAGATATTGATAATGTTCGAACCCCCCCTCCAAAAAAAAAACAAAAAAACTACTCGACAAAATCTGTTGTAAAGTTAAACAAATACTAAAGGACAAAGTATTGTGAAAGAGTCAAATGATCGGCCTGTAATTGATATCTGTGTTAAAGGACCAAAAATTAAGTTATTTTATTAGATTTAGTGTTAGTTTTTTAAATATTCTTAATCTGCTGATTAATCAGTTACCATGATTTTATTCTGCCAAATATCGGACTTGGCCTAAAAAAAAAAAAAATCCACTTTGGGGCAGGCTTTTATTTATTTATTTATTTATTTATTGATTTAGTCATAATTTTTTTTGGGGGGGGGGTTCGTTATTGCCTTAATTTTCACCTCCTTGAGCTGTCACATTCCTCACATTTTTACACATTGATTGCGGTTCATTTATTTTAGCAGCAAGTTACTGTACATCATCGAAGAGTACCGTCGAGGTCACGTTTTACAATAAACCTTCACTAACGTCGCACGGCCAGGTAGTGCTGGCAGCCCGGCGTAAATCTGCCGGAGGATTTAAATTCCGCAGATGTCCCGCCTCTTGACAAATAGCCCGGGTGGGATGAGAGCAGCGCTCGAGTACGTGAACGGCATTCCTGACATACACGAGGGGCGTAACAGCTGCACTCCGTACCCCTCTTAAAAATAAAAATGAAAAAAAAAAATCAACAAAAAAAACCCCAAAACAATCCGACCATTTCTCCGTTCAGACATGCAATCGTTTTGTTCTTTCTGTTTGGCGAGTTCACACCCAAGACAAGTGTGGCGAGAGTCAAAAGCGTGCTTTCATGGGTCTCGGCCAGGTTAGCGGGATGGTGCAAGATTGCAAGTATGTTCGCTCAGCGTGAATTTCCTGTTCTACCATCCTCTCGTCGCTCCTGCTGCTTAGACAGATAATGCTACGCGCACGCACGCCCCAAGCAGGCCTTGTTTTCCGCCTCGTCATCTCCGCCTTTGACCACCGTAGCCTCTTCCGCACAGAGATTCCGCAGAAATTGCTCGATCAGAGCTGAAGCAGAAGAGCATCAGTCAGCATTTGCCTTTCACACCGACACCAGAAAAGACAGGAATTTGCTGCAACCGGAATTTTTACCATGGAACTATGACCGAGAGGCCCACTGTGTTTCGACTGTAAGTTTCAACAAAATTTCGGCGCACATTAATTCAAAGCGCCTGAAACGTGAACAAGTGTGATTGAAACATTTCACTTCCGAGAACTACAAGAACCGATAACAAAAATTTTGTAGAACTTAAAAGTCACTGTAAAGAAGAAGTATGGGGGATGGTTTTGAACTAGCGACCATAACAGTGAATGGTTCATCGCAGAGTACTGTATCTAGAATGAGACTTTAAAATCAGGGAAATTCAAGCTTTTCTCTCAGCTCTCAGACTGTTTCGTCTCACGTTTCTCACACCCGCAGATCCCCACATGATTAAAAATATAGCCGCTAAAAGCCTCCAGTGGCTGCGATATATCCCACGAGGATATATTCCAGCTCGCTAGCTCGCGAGCTAACAAATTTGGGCCTCACAACTTGCAGTTGTGCCAGATAACCAATGATTTTAGATTTTGTTATTATTTTGTTTTCATTAACTTTCATTAGCTTTCATAATCTCGCTACATGATAATGTCGAATTCCCTCTACAGGGCCAATCATCCATTATGTGGCGTTTGGGGAAAGATTGTTTATAAATTTCAAAGCAATCGAGCCAAAATCCAGAACACTACTTATCTACAAGACAGGCTTTTCTTTTTCTTTTTTTTCCAGTCTGTAAGTTGAGTGTTACGTCAGTCTCACCCCCGCTCACCAATTCACATGCGGAACGTGTCCACTATCAGCGACGCACTGATGAGTTACTTTACCGTTTTATAGCCCCGTGCAAGTCAGCGAGCCACCTTGGATTGTAAAACTTCCTCTCGCATCAGCATTTGTTCTGGGAGATTCTATAAAATGTGCTCATGCCCATGTGGAATGAATAGATCACATATTAACTGCACATTGCCACACCGCCTTGGTCAATATGTAACGGTGGCTCCGCTTCCGAAGGGTCAATGCTACGCTAACGGAGCATAGCCTCTGCTGTGCTGCTTTCTCGACAAGTTTTAATAACGCTTGAGAGACTTTTTGGCCTGAGGCCTTGAGAAGCAGGAGTGCTTTGTCTGTTTTTTTTAGGAGCTAAGTGGATTTCAGGAGTAATAAAAAAGGGGGATGGATTGAAGGTTCCCAAGGCCGAGCTGAAGATTGACTGGCTTTTCGTGAATAAAGGAGGGCTGCTCGATGAATTGATTGTATGGATCAATCAGACGTTATCAAAAAATTTTTTTGTTTTATTATTTTTGTTTTTTGCAGTTTCGCGAGTTCAAGGTGCGTCCCCACTGACCCTGGACTGTTTTCCACTAACCGCATGTTTATATTCATATTATTTCCACGGGAGCTGATGTTTGGGGAAAACTGATTGAAAGCTTCTTTGGTATCATTGAGATATGAAAGGGGAAGTCGCTTCAAAAGTGTTTCCAGTGGTCTAAACAGTTTATGCCGAGTATTGTTTGCATTTTGTAGAAAATGAGTGAAGCAGCAAAACCCTCCCCTGTTGTCATCCATCTTAGGAGACGGCCATTTTGCTTCTTGCAGTCGACTGAAAGTGACATCACAGACTTGAGGCTTTGAGGTAACGACCGTCACGGCTCACCCGTTCTCCGGGTTTGGTCATGTGATGTTCACAAGCTGAGCTCTTAGGCACGCTGGCGAAACCTGCTGTAGTATTTGTGACGTGCGTGTGGCCTGGTAAGTGACATAAGCTGTGACTCCAGCTCCGGCTGATGATTTGGCGTGCGGTTAGTTCAGCGTGAGTGGCTTCTTTGTGCCCCGGGACGCGCTTTCGTTTTATATTTGTGTGTTTGACTGTTTGTTCCTTTCATAAAACAGCTAAATGTCCAACGGCGAGGTGCGCCATATATAAGGCCGCCTTAAAATAATCGACCAAGCGACGGCTTGTAACTCGACAACCTTTTGTACTTGATCTGGTGGTCGAGTGGTTAGTGCGTGGAACTCACAGTGCAGCGGTTGTGGGTTCAATCCCGGCTCCAAGCCTTCCTGTGTGGCGTTTGCATGTTCCGCCTGTGCCTGCGTGGTTTTTCTCCGGGTACTCCGGTTTCCTGCCACATTCCAAAAACATGCATGGCAGGCTGATTGAACACTCTAAATTGTCCCTAGATGTGAGTGCGGATGGTTGTTTGTCTTTGTGTGCCCTGCGATTGGCTGGCAACCAGTTCAGGGTGTCCCCCGCCTACTGCCCAAAGACGGCTGGGAGCTGGGATAGGCTCCAGCACCCCCCGCGAGCCTTGTGCGGATAAAGCGGATCGGAAAATGGATGGATGGATGGATGGATGGTACCGCTCTATCTTGAGTCATACGGGAACATAAATCGTGCGGACATTGCCTTGAATCCCTCGTCTGACTTGAAAAAGAAGGCCATCAGCATTGACTGAGTCATGGCTGGGGGGAAAGATGATGATGATGCGGTGGCGGCCATTGGCCACGCCTACACCCGCTATCCACATTATAACTGAACCTATACATGAAATGTTGTAAGATGTGTTTGAAATGCTATTTATGTTTTGGTATCGTTGGTTGGAGTACAGTATTGGGTTTCGGTTACTCAACTAGTAATCTAGACCATTAACAACATTTTTTTACCATGGGATGTTCATGACCTGTGAATTTATCTGGCGGTTGGAAAATTATTGATCGACTTGGTCCGTCCTTTCCCTTTATGCAAAACAGCGCCTTTTAAAAAAAGGTGGTACAATATTGTTTGTCTCAGACCACGTAAAAGAGGCTTGTGTCAACCGTGATTTGATCCCCGTCAGTCACGCCCTGTTCACGAAAGGGGAGTTTGGGTGGGCGGAGTCAGGGAGTCCCCTTGTGTGGACCATGCAACCATGTTGAAAGGTTCAGGGGTGACCGGGGGCATCTTCCAAACAGTCGCCTGCACCGCTTCCTTCCTCCACCTTACCGCCAACCACTTTGTCCCTTCTCGTAAACCACATAATGACACAGAACGTGACTGGCATTATTAACAAATGGATGACTAATCCTTAATCTTTCAGAAAAAAGGGAAAAGTGTTCATTTGCCACGCCGCAGGTACTTAGTTTTGCCGATTTTTGCATTCCTCTGCGTTTTTTTTTTTTTTTTGAGCGTATGCCGTTTCCCCCTCACGACACTTCAAAAACCAGCAGGTGCCTTTTTCTGTGGAACCTCTGCAAATGTGATGCCAACGCCGTCATTTCTCAGGACTGTTTCTAACTCCCACGTGGTCACTGTCCCAATAAAAATATGCATACTCTACGCGACTTGGAGTCTTTCACTCTTTCGAGATTCACATGACTATGCAAAAGGGGGTGGGGGGGGGGCAGATCACTTTCGAGACAGTTTCAAGCTCCCTCTTACATGATGTTGCTCAACTCAACTTGGTGGAGCGCTTAAAAGAACCACCGCCGCATCCAAAGGGCTGCACATGACACAACATTGGTCAACGAGAGGGATCGATTTCAATTTATGGATTTTCTGTTGTCGCGCGCCTTTTCTTGGGCGTTAAAAATGATCGCGTCAGCCCGCAAATGTGGCAAGCCGCAACTGGAACCTCCTGATCTCCAGGCGGCCACCGCACTCATCCCCCGGCTATCTTACGCAAGGATTAATCAGCCTTCCATTCCAAGAGAGATTATTCAAATAGTTGTTGCATCAAGAATCGGAAATATCATCAACCCCTACCATTTCTTCCTATCGAAGCCAGAGAAATATCCTGCAATTTTTTTTTTGTTGCTCTCATTTTGTTTAGCCGTGGTTATATTTTTAACCTCATTGTGTACTATACTGTATATCCAATCTGAGTGTTATCAAACTGAATTTAAATTGAATTTGAACTCATGGTAAATAGCGGCATGCAAGGATCCAAATCTTGTCCAATGTATGTCGAGAAGGGATTCAGTGAAAATAAGTGAGATAAGAAAAAAGAAATTGCCTCCTCGGTATAGATTTTCAGCTAGAATGAAAAGAGCAAATCCATTTTGCAAGAAACATGAAGTTAGAGGGCCCATTATTTGCTTTCTTGGGCTGTGGGCCAAAGGTACTGGGAAACAATATGGCACGGCGGATCTTCCCCCTCTGCTTTTTGTTTGACACCTGGGGTGTAAACAAAAGGCCAAAATATATTTCAAGATAAGTCTGAGCTGAAACCCTTTTTCATGCTTTTTAAAAAAAATTCCCCCTCACCAGGTGTGACTAAACAGGTCCTCTTGCTGCATGGCCGGCGGCCAAAGTTCCTCACATGATTCATTCCGATCCACCTGCCAAGCCCGGGGTTCACTCCCCCCCCCCCCAACTTGGCTAAATCTGCTTTTTGTCTTTCTGCCCATCTTCATCTTTGTACAGGAAGGAAGAGCACACCATCATCCTGTTGCTCGCAGACGTACTTCTAAACCCCGCGGCGCCGCGGGGGAAGTGTCGCTGTGTCGCGTATACATAACTGCGACAGCATACAAACGGGCTGCGCGTGTTGGCAGCTCGTAAGCGACGCCGCACCGAGCTCTAATATGACGTGACCTCAATAAACGAGTTTATGAGGGAGGTGCGAGGCGACCTGTGAACATCTTGTTTGCAAACGCCGGAGTGTAACGTGCTTGTGCCGCCGCCTGACTTCCAATTTCTCGCCTTCCTAAAAGCCGTGGACGGTGAACTCGGGCTATTCGTGGGGGTTAAGGAGCGAACAACATTGCAAATAGAAAAAAATGATCGATTAGTTGACATGCTCTGGCCTACAAAAAGTTTAGAATTGCCTATATTAATAATTAAAACCACAAGTATCAAACCTGAGGCCCGGGGCCCAGATCTACTGGAGCTCGCTGGGAAGTATTTACAGAAACACTTTTCTGGCTCTTTTTTTTAAAATGTGTTTTGTATTAATCCTGACTTAAAAAAATTGAATGATGTCATGAAAGTAACATAAATGGTGTATGCTTTTTAGAGAGCCAAAATTTTGCTTTTGGGATGTGGGAGTTGTTTGCAGAACTCGGTGCCAAGTTGAAGCATATGTTTGAATGCAGAATCCATTTTTGCAGGACTTCAACGCGAGATAATCAACCAGGATAGTCGAGCAAAACACTGCTCAAAAAATGTTTTTTGTATTTTTTTAATCAGAAATGCAGGTAGAATTTTCCAGGTGGATTTTTATTTTTATTTTTTTGGTTCCGAATCTACTCTCATTTTTTTTTCTCATTGTTTGGGGAGACATGAAAGCCATCTTTGATTAAAATTTGCTATCGACCAGTGTCATTGACGGCCTTTGAAATGCGTTGGGAGAAAAAAAATGTACTCTCATCCCCCAAAAATAAAGACATTTTAACATTTTAAAATCGACATTGTTTTCCAAATTACGACTCTGTAGGTGCTTTACCCAATGTGTATGTAAAAAAAAAAAAAAGTTTGAAACGTCCCAATCCAAAGTGTTTGAAGAGTACCACGTATCATTACCACCGAACACGTGTCTTAATGGGAAGATTAAAAGCACCCCTTTTTCACAAAAAGCTCCAAAATGCACATGCCATGTTGAGACTTTGGAGACATCCCGTTAGGCCACAGGTCCAACCTTGGTTAACCCCCCCACCCCCACCCCCCCCGCCCCCTCCCTTTGAGTAAGACGTTTGATGTGTTTGTGTGTCAGGGTCGAATGCTCCATTGTGCAGTGCTCCAATCTGGCCAGGGCAGATAAGAGCGAGCGCCTCACCTCAAACACTCTCCAACCCCCGACGACCACAGCCCGTCTCGTAGAACGGGTTTTATGACACAAAGAGTTTCGTTGGGTGTGTGTCGTGTACTACTAGGTGTGTGTGTGTGTGTGTGTGTGCGCAGAAAGTCAGATCTTCCTAGATTAAAAAATCTCTTAATCCCATCCGTTCAAAAAAATTAGCGGCTCGCAAAACGTCGGAATGCTACGGCTCACTGACTTCCGCTCCTCCGGTTTACGAGCGGCCGAGCCAAACATGAGCCGGTCCTTCAAATATGGCCGCACCTCTCACTTCTCATTTGGATCAGCGGCTTTTTAATTGGGTCTCTTTGGCGCCGGGCTAATCTCCCCGTAAAGTTGAGAGGACAATCGTGTCGAGCGGTGGTTCTCAAACTTTTTGGGCCAAGAACCAACTAAAAAGTTCTGAGCCCTCTACAAGTTCCACCAACATTCCACAACTTTCCTAAAAAAAAACAAACCAGTTTCATCCCTGAAAGGTGTATTCATTTCCCGCCGTTGTAAACATCGCAACACATCGACAGATGATGATGCTCGCAGGCAAATGTTTCTGTTACAGATGAATAAAGGACACGGGGGGAAAACAAACCAACCGAACAAAGAAAATGAATCCTTTCTGACCCATTAAGCACAATCGAATCGTTTCCGGCAGCCCAACTGATGAGCGGTTGGGAATTCAATACTGCTCGAGATGACCCTCAAGTCCCACATGAATGCTCACGTTTGATCATTAACCGTGCGAAGCTTTTCCTGATCAAGTCAGCTGCTCCTTCAGTCAGTCACAAGTCTGAGTTGGGAGCTACATATGAATTGATCAGAAATGGCACGTAACATCGCTCGTCACGTGTCGTATTGACAAAATAAACGTCATAAAACGTTTTTTCAAGGCTGATATCAGTACGAGCGAGTGTTTACTCTCTAGTAATCGCCAATAAACACCAAGTACCATCGGTACCAAGTACCGATACCACTCAAATTTACGATACATAACATTTCAGAGAACACAATGACAGGTAATTCTAAACAAAAACCTTTGTCTTCCTGATGCACTTGATGACTCACTGACGTGTCAGACAGTCGCAGTGTCGCAACAATTACTGCCAAGATAAACTTCTGCAATGTTTTTTTCTTGAGGTAGTCGTGGCAAGTATCGATTCTTCAAAAGTACCCGATACTTTGAAATTAGGCTGGTATTGACCCGAAACCGAGTATCAATACTCACTTCTCCCGAGTCTGAATAGTTCAGTGACTAAGAGGTGCAATCCACATGTTAACATATCAATTGAAGTGATCAAGCCACATATTTCTTGACATAATTGTTGTTGTCTAATTTAGGATTTACTGACTTATGCTTGGTACTTGTTTTTTTTTGGGGGGGGCAAAAATAAAAAATAATTGAAGCAGATAAAAAAATGATTTGATGGATCGATCACTTGCCTTTATTTTAGCGTGACGCTAACCTATAAGACTGGAACATTTATACGTAATAAATCAGATCTATTTTATTGTATCACAGATGATTTATTGCTTACTAACTACATAATCAAACGTAACCGCTCTGACCTCCTGCAGGGAGCTCCGCAATGAACAAGCTACGGCAGAGCTTCCGGCGGAAGAAGGACATCTACATGCCGGAGTCTAGCCGGCCGCACCAGTGGCAGACGGATGAGGAGGCGGTCCGAAGCGGGAAATGCAGCTTTGCGGTCAAGGTGACACTCGCGTAAACACACTCCCGAATTCCTACCGCCTTGACCTGATTGCGACACACACACATTTCGCCCGGGAGCGACGCTTTGTGACTCTAGGATGGAACGTGCGATTTAATCGCTAGCCTTCAGAAAGTGCTTGTACGCTCCGAAACGTTGTGTTGTGTAAGCGCACGCCAAATAATGTGATTGTCCGGCTCTCGTTGGACTCGATGACGACAGGCCCGCAACCGAAGGGAAAAAAGTTTTTTCGTCACGGTCATAAGATGCTAATCGGTTGTCTCTGGCCACACTTTTCTAGTTGCTGCTGTTCTTGTCTGAGTCAGTGGAGGAGGATTTCACCTTTTTACTTTGGTGTTTGTTGGTATTTTGTTAAAAAATAAAAATAAAAAATCAATAACCAGTTCATGTTATTTTGAACAAGATTATTTTTGTTTTAATGACATGAATTAAGGAAGCTTAACTTCTATCCATGAATGATTCCCGTCGCGGGTATGGTCATATAAAATGTTTTAAAAATTCATAGCATTAGCAATTTGCATTTGATTTATTTATTTAAATTATTTATTGGGTCGGCGGTTAACTTTGCTGTCTCCTTGATGGCATGGGAATATATATATATTTATTTAATTATATATAGAATTCATAATTTAGAATAAAAAAACAAATCATTTGGATATAAACCCAACTAACTCATTTTTTTCCATTTTATTTTTATTTGGTTTTATTTTTTGCTTACTAAACTCTGTTGTTGACATAATAGTTTAAAAATGTGAAATGGAGCAGTAATTTTTGTTTCGATTCTTTCCTTTCCAGTGGTTATTTCAATTCTTTTTTTGTATGTTTTAATAGTTCTTGAACATTTTATTGAGGTTATTCATTGATGACTGTCATTCATTTAAAAATGTTATTTAATCCCCCCCTATGACCCCCCAACACACACGTTCATGCGCACAATTTGTCTCATAGACGCTGCAGGTGAACAGACGGGGTGTGGGTGGCGAGAGTCGACTATTTTGGCAACAAAAGTTTTCTTATGCAAACAGAAGCGCAACAGCTCGCTTCCTCTCATCGCCACAGAAATGAAAACTGGAACATCAAGAGACAATAAAAACACGTGAATTACAACATGCAAGTCAGTCAATGAATGAAAATGTCAAATGTCTACAACGGCCCAATCATCACCCAAAGGAGACATTATGCCGACATGTAAATGCTCTCAGATGAACTCAAGGGCAGTCACGCTTCCCGTTTCCTTCTCGCAGAAAATGACCAGAAAATCAGAAGTCAAATCCTCTGAAGTGCATCTGAAAATGCAAATACGAACTGAGGAAAATTGAAAAAAAAAATGTACGCAACTCCTCTTTGCGTCTTGTGCTTTGGCGGTCACACTTTGACATTTTCTTTTTCCTTTCTTATTACTCCCTCATGCGCCTCCTCGAGGTACCTCCAAAAAGTGGAACGGTGTGTGGGATCATTCCACCGGCTCATGTGGAAATATCTCGCGTCTGCCGCACCGAGCGTTGAAGGCTCGGTAGGGAGGGAGGGAGGAAGCGGTTCAAGGAGCACGGTGTACGGTCTGCTGTGTTTCAATGAGCCGCCATTCGTGCGTCAGAGTCACGCTGACGTTTGCTAGACGTCTTACTCACCGTTCGAGGCCATTTAGAAAAAATGCTTTCATTATAATGGCTTGCCGCGCTGCCAAAGGATGGAGACGGATTTGGTGGCAATCACAGGGGTTGCTTACTCACAGAGTTGGATTAATCACGTTGCAGGGCATGATAGGGCCAAGGAAAGTGAGCATGAAACAAGAACTGTTTTATAGAGACTTGTTAAGTTGGTTCGGGAGTTTATTGGTTGGCTCAGTAGTGTGTGGATTTGGTGCATGAGGTTTTTTTGTGGGGGTTTTTTTTGGGTTGGTTGGTTGGTCAAGTATGCTGGTGTCGGTGTTACTCGACAAAGACAAAACTCCCTTGAGGCCAGCGTAACGACGAGTCTTGAACGCAAACAACAGGACAAGGACTTCTTTGTCTTTTCGATTTATTAATCAAGAAATTATACAATAAAAAAGGGGGATCTTTGTTTTTTTTGGTCAAAAAAATTATATCGGTTCTGATGTCATCTGTCTCTCATATCCAGCTCCTTCTTCTCCGCACTGTCGCCAGTCACGTGACGTCCAACAAAGAAATATTCTAACATTCTACAGTGTATCTTAAACAAATGGAATCTAACAGATGCGTAAAATAACAATGGCAACTACTTCAACGAGGTTATGAAATGCGCCACTTCAGCGTATCAAGACTACACGACATATGGAACGCGTCACAAAAATCGACCAATATTAAATTGTCAGTCGGTTTGTGAATTGATTATTCCTCTACGTCCTAAATATGGTCACGTCGGCCCATGAGTGACACTTGAGTGAAGCGTCTGTCACGAGTCCACCAGCCTGACATGACACACGGGCGTCTGAGTCCCTTTCCAACAGCGATCGGCACTTCCCGTTTGTCCTCGCCGCGCATCAGCGGCATCCTCGTGCGCACACGCGCGGCTCGTGCGTATGGAGCTACGCCGTGACTCACGAGCGTGGCGTCACGCTCTGGAAATAGCGCCGCCGGCCCTCCAAGGGCAGGGTGGTCCGGCTCGGGTCAGTGTCGCTCGCCCCGTATCTGCGAGGAAAGGGTAAGGACTTCCTCTCGGTGCGCACAATGGCTTCTGACGTTCCCGAGTGACACGCAGAAAATGGGATTCTGCCGAAAGGCCGGCAGAGGCTAGGGCTCGTCCCTGACGCTCTGCGCCCAAGCCTGCGGTGCAGCGCAGCCAGAGGAAACCGGGCAGGAACAGTCTTGAGGAGTTGGCTCCGTCTCATGTTGAAATAGTGCAAAAGTGCAGCGGCGGGTCACCTTTAGATAAGAATGAGTTAATGAATGTGCACATCCTCATGAGTGGAATTTTGTTTTTCCGTCTTCTGTGGGTTGGCGGGTGACATGAATATCAATTTTACATTGGGGGGGGAGTATCCTCATTTCCAGGTCACATCTCTGCGTCTGTAATTTGATTTTCAGTTTGTCAGCCAGTTTGTTGAGTTGCAAAGTTATTTTTGGAGTTTGGAATTGGTCAGTAGGTCAGTTAATTCTATGTTAGTTTTTTTTGGGGGGGGTTACGAATTAATTTGGTTCATTTGTGGGTGGTTCTTCAGTTAGGCACTTCAGTTGTTAGTTGCCTTGTTTGTTTTAAATTTGTGAAGCGCTCTGTTATAACTGTTGTGAAAGTGCTGTAAAGATGTATTGGTGCTTATTTGGCTAGTTAGTGGGTTAAGTTGGTGGTTTAGTCAGTTAGTTTGCTCAGTGATTTATTCATGAGGCGCTTCTTGGCAATGTAGATTGTTGAGTGGTTAGTTTATTGATTTTGTGCGTTGGTTAGTTTGTTCGTGACTTATAATTTTTTTATTGCCTTATTGCTTGGTTAGTTGGTTTGTTGGTTGGTTGATTAGTTTGTTTGTTTGTTTTTGGGGGGGTTTGTATCTTAGTTTGTTGTTTTATTTTCTTGATTAGGTAGATTATTAGTTGGTTTGTTGATGTAGTTGATCTGTTAATGTGCGAGTGTTAATCGGTCGGTTAGTTAGTTTTTGCTTGTTTGGTTGGTTAGTGTTGGTTGGTTTGTTTACTGGTTAGTTTGTAAATTACTGAATTAGATGTTTATTTTGTTTGTAGGTTGTGTATTAGCTGGTTGGTTTGTTCATTTCTTGTTCGGCCAGTTAGATTGTTGTTTAGTTTGTTAGTTGTTAAATTAGTTGGTCGGTTTAGTTATTTTAGTCATTTAGTTCGGTTGTTAGTTGATTAATTAGTCCAGAGTTGCACTGAACAGTTTCACAAAAACATTGTAGAGTGGCGACACAGTTGCAGAATTTTGTTGTAGATCCAACAAAATGTCTATCTCGAAAATATATTTTTACTTTTGGTGGTCAAAATCTGCTTGCATTAGGACGAAGTGGGGCATTGCCCCAACAGATCTAGCAAATAGAGCTATGGTTTAAAAAAAAACAAAAACTGTTACATGCACTACCGCAACCTCCACAACTGGAGCAGTCCAGTCAGCGCACGTCACGATGGATTAGAGTTGTTCTACCCAGTGCCGTTCTAGTTTGAAACGTTAGATTTTCCTCCGGTGCGCACTGTGGAGATTTCCTCCCATGATGCATCTCCTACCCAAGTGCTGCGGGAAAGAGACTATTTTGTTTTAATCCCGGATTAGGATTAATCATATCTTTTGGTAGAGGACACAAGATGAGACATCATGTTCTTTGCCCATTGTGCTCAGGCCGGTCTGCTCAGTTCAGACGCTCTCATTACACGCCCTCACTCTTTTCATATTTCACGTCGGCACTGTCGCGTGAGCTCTCGCCAAATGGAGCGACTCCGTTGTGTCCCTCGTTCCTCCAGAAACGGCGAGGGATCGTCTAAACTGCCACTGACCTTGTGATTGTATTTAATTATGTGTATAAATCAGCAGGGCCAAGATGCCAGGGGCTCACTCAAATAACCAACCTCGTTGTACACTTTTATAATCACGGCCTTTTTTTTTTTAATCACGCTCCGTGCGCCTCGGGGAGCCTTTTTCGCACCATAACTCACTTTGGTGTGTGTTTGTGTCTTCCTCCAGTACTTGGGACACGTGGAGGTGGAAGAGTCGCGGGGCATGCACATCTGCGAGGACGCGGTCAAGCGGCTGAAGACGGTAGGTTTTCCTTGGAAAAAACCACTGGAACAAGAAACCCCTTCTTCCTCTTGTCTGTGTACTCCAGGGATTCTTTCCCGCTCCAGAAGCTGTTTTTCGTCAACTTCCACTCTGCTCCAACATTCCCTTTTCCTCCTCCTCACTCTGTTGGCCGCATATATTTGGGGCATGAGGGCAGGGAATCTTGCCGGTCGAGATTCCCGACCCTGTCGTGAACTCATCGCCGCTCTGGAGTAAAGACTAAAGCTCGGCTTCGGGGCTCTTTCTCACTATGATCGCAACGAGCGTTCAGGAGGATTAAAAGCATCACAGTCAAACTTTAAAGAGCCTGTTAAAAAATTAATTAGTTAGGTTGAAGGGGAAAAAAAGTGAGTTTTGTTTCTAAATGCTATACAGTGGTACCTCTACTTACGAAATTGTTTCTGGAAGAAATTTCTGAACTAGAAAATTTTGTAAGTAGAGACGCGTTTTCCATGTAAATGACCTAATCCGTTCCAAACCCCCCCCCCCCAAAAAAAAAAAAAATTCGGACATAAATGTTTTCTAAAGCATAAAAATGCATCAAAATCTCTAACAAATACATGTTACAAATAGATGATTGCGCAATAAATAAGAGTTGTGCATAATGTAAAAAATAAAGAATAAAAATGGTGGTCATTTCACTTTTAACTGCATCCTCATTGTTTTTTGCCCTCTTTAGTTCGTGTTCTCTCTCATAAGTGGCTTTTGCCTGCTGTTTTGTAAAGAACTGATCCAAGGGCGTTTGCTTTTGTCGGCTTTTAACAATCCTTCGAAAATGTCCAAGGCAAATATCAGCATAGTGAGCGATTGCCCGATTGATGAACACCGAAGGGCGAAATACGAGGACGCTGCATGGACACATATCTATCTATCTAGATCTACACACATTGTGACTTAAACGGTAGAGGTCCCTCTCAGCCAATGGGATGCCAGGAAGATTGTCAGTAATAGCCAATGGCAGAGCAGCTTTAAGTATGTTGCGTTCAGGAAATTCAGAGCTGCGAGTAACAGCCCATCCTGTAGTTTTACCTTTCGTATCTTGAAATTTCTTTCGTAACAAGAGGCAATATTTTCCTGCTGAGGCGTTTCGTAACTTGAAAACTTCGTATGAAGAGACGTTCGTAAGTAGACGTACCACTGTATTCACGTTTGAAGGTAATCGATCAAAACGTGCTCAGTAGGAACTGTGTCGTGCTCAGTTGTGAAGAGATGGCGATAAACTTTTTTTTTTTTTAGCACTTAAGAACCCAGATAAAAGGGGAACGAACACCCTCCGATTATGCTTGTTTTACACAAAACTCAGCAAAGGCGGAGATCTTACTGCAAATGAGACTCTGTGTCAACTTTTTGCTGGCAAAACCGGGTTGGCTGGCCAAGGTAAAAAAAGGCTCGTGTGTCCTTTCTAGCAGAATTCCCTTGAACGCAGCCATCGTCCTGGCTCCAAAGGCGAAAAGTTGGCAACTTTTAAAGCTTTGTGAATGTATTAAAAAGGACAACGCAGACACGCAGTCGTCTGGCCCGAAGGTATCTCGTGTGTATTTACGAGCGATGGGAATGTACGTACATGCACAATACATCTCATGGCCGAAAAAAATCACCCACACTCTCAGGCGTATGGATGCTTTCTACACGATGTGCCCCGCCAGCACACACATACCACACAAGCATCAGCAGCACATACGCATCGATGCTTGACAAGGACACTTTAAGCCCGAGGTCTCTCTTTTATCGCTTTGGCGTGGTCGGACAACATGGAGCAAGCCTCCCCTCCTCCGGCCGCCGCTGACCGTCTTTCGTCCCTCAACCTAATGACATTTCTTTGGCTCGCGCTGAGGTCCGGATGCCCAGCGGTGGATGGACAGTACACTCGTGACATTTGCATCGTGTGTGTGCATAGACGTGTGCTCGTGTCTCTTAGTCTATTTGTCCAAGTACAGTGTGTGTATGTGTGTCACCGAAGCCTTGACTCCCCCCGAGTTTTATAAGTCAGAGGTGATGGAGGTGGGGTTTTTTTTCCCCCAAGTGGCTGATATGTAATTCTATCATCCTAGTTCATCCTCATTGATGCTTTAATATGCTAACGTTGCTTAGCCGGCTAGCAGGTCTGACAGTGACTCCATTGTATTCCCACGAGTGGCGGTATTTTTCTCACGACTCCGTGTTCTGTGTTTAATTGACCTCCATACTGCCCCGACTGTCACGTCACTTCCTGTATTTTGTTCAAGTCAAGGTCAGAGTTTGTGGTATGTAAAGCCATCAAAGGCCAATGCTAAATTTGGCTCGAGCTCAAAACCTACCCTGTGAAAATGAAGGCACTATACAGAGAACCAACGAAAAATATAGTTTACGCGATTCTTACGGCTTCTACACCAAACCAAGCGAAGGTTGGATTTTGCCCTCATTAGGTTTCGGTGCCAACAAAGCTCAAAGAGTTCCCCGTTGTTGCAGATGTGTCCTCGTAGAATGCACCAACATCTTTGACAGCGAGAAATATGTACACCAGGAGGAAAGAAAATCCACAGTTTATACACACCTTTCAAACAGAACACAGCAAAAGCCGAAGGTTGCCGAAGTGGCATTCTGTCAACAAAGCTCCGTTTGCGCATGTGTGTGTGTGTGTGTGTGTGTGTGTGTGTGTGTGTGTGTGTGTGTGTGTGTGTGTGTGTGTGGGGGGAGGGGGGGTGTAAATACCAGTAGTAGAATTAATTGCTTCATTTACACAGCGAACCTGCAAAGAAAAAAAAAAATATTGGGCTGAAAAGAATGTCAGAATCTTTTATGTAGGACAGGCTAAAAATTTTGATTTAAGATGTTATAAGTTGGTCTAATAAAGTCCTTTTTACTTCACTTGTTCCACCTCCACTTTCCTTCCTGCTCTGAGATCCTTCCCACTTTCATACCTCCAAAAAAAGCGATTGTAT
Organism: Hippocampus kuda; assembly: GCA_901007745.1. NCBI lineage: Eukaryota > Metazoa > Chordata > Actinopteri > Syngnathiformes > Syngnathidae > Hippocampus > Hippocampus kuda. The sequence goes on from CAAKHF010007254.1 coordinate 17,876, forward strand.
TACATGTTGTTGTTATGGGTTTTTTTTGTTTGTCTTTTTAAGCAGGTTTTAATTGTGCTGTTGCCCAGAAATGCTTCAATTCAACCGTCCCGGCCCCCCCCCTTCCAATTCCCAACCGTTTACTCATCTTCCCCACGCCGCCCCTCAATTTTGCTACCTGCAGCTAACCAATAGCCATCATCATCATCATCATCGTCATCTGCATGTGCCACTAACAAGCAGACTTGCTGGTTAACATGCTAGATCGCGCATTCAAACGTTTTCCACCACGGCCG
>CAAKHF010007258.1:17107-29844 GCA_901007745.1 Hippocampus kuda
AGTTAGTTGTTGTTTTTTTTTTTTTTTTTTTTTGTCCTGTGAATAAATTGACCCATTTTCATGAACAAACATCAGTTAGTTTTACAGACATGATGTATATCTCTGCGCGTGTGTTTGTGTATGAAGGTCTGCAAAAGAAGCAGAAGAGAAAATAAAAAAAGCTCTGGATAAAGGAGAGGTGTTGCCCACAGAAGCTCGTTTCGACTCAAACTGCATCACCCCAGGTAGGCCCTCATCCCCCTGTCACTTGTGGCGAGTATTCATTCACTCATTTCCACATTTTGTTCCAGCTTGATGTCAAAATGAATTTCAATGCCACACAATGCTATTAAGAAAAAAAATTTTTGGTTGCAAATGTACCAAAGATAAAAGGAAAGCTTGTGAATACATGAGGTTTGGTTTTGACTTGACTCGGGTCCCAAGTCGAGCCCTGCGTTCAAACATCATCGAACGAAACAGCATTTCGCCTTTGTGCGCTACACGACCGAATCAAGCCGCCGACAGAAGTGAAGTCAGCCCCCAAGCAAGCATGGATGCTTTTAAGTCTAGATTAAAAACACAGCTTTTTCTTCTTGTGTGCGCTTTTAAAGCTTTTTTTTTGTAATATATATTGAACATGTTTTTTCTTGCTCTGTATGTTTTTTGAGTATTTTTCATAAACTCTTTTAAAGCACATTGTGTCTTAAATGTGCTGTATGAATAAACCTCCCATGTCTTTTTTTGTTGTTGTTTTTTTCCATTAAAAAAAACTAAACAAAGGAAGCAAAATTCCCTCCCGCCCATATTCTCCCTTATAGGGTGACAATAGAATATGCAATAAACTCACTATACAGCATCTGATTTTTAAGCACGAGCAAATATAACATTGTTGGTCATCTCTTTGCAGGCACAGAGTTCATGGTGAGACTCCAAGAGCAGCTCAAGTATTTTGTCCACAACAAACTGTCCACCGACAAACTTTGGCAGAATGTCAAAATCTATTTGTCAGGTCATGAGGTGTGTGCGCATCTGTCAATGTTAACATGTTTGGGGTTAAGGAATGTCTTGCCACAATTGATTTGCTGACCAATCTGAAACCTTTCAATCCCTTTGATAGACTCCCGGGGAAGGCGAGCATAAAATCATGGAATTCATCCGTTCAGAGACTGCAAAGTCACTTCATGACCCCAACACCCGCCACTGCTTATATGGCCTGGATGCCGACCTGGTATGATTTGTGTCCATGTGATTGATTGATAGATTTTTTTTGATGTCTCTCAGCATTCTCATGTTTTTTTTGGCCCATGAATAGATCATGTTGGGTTTGACCAGCCATGAGCCAAATTTCTCCCTGCTCAGAGAAGAGGTCCGCTTTGGAGGAAAGAAATCCCAGAAAAGGTTTGAATTGTTGCTCTTGATAAAAAACAAAAAACAATTGAATTATCAGTCTTTTTATTCCATTCTACATATGGACATACTTTTTTTTTTTTAAATAGCACAGTGAATTAGCTTGTATGACTGAGCAGTGCTTGTTTGGTTGAGCAATGAATGAAAAATGCTCACCCGGTGAGGCTGTAGCCCAAAAGCGGTTTGAACCAGAAAATCCTTTTTGATTGAAAAGACGCCAGTGCGTCAAATCTAATGGAATCAATTCATTCCACTTTGAAAAATACTGAGATCCGTATCAAATCGAGTGATATATTTCTGAGAAAGAAAATCCGTGTGAAGCACGGATCTGAGCCAAAATGGAAAAGAATTCGATGTAATCATTATTTATGTATTTTTTAAATAAACGCTTCACATGCGGGGCGGGGAGGCTCTGCCTGCCCTTTAAAGAGATGTTCTCAGTCTTTGCCCCTTTTCAGCACCTGCCTTCAACTATATTTTATGGATTGAGAAATGAACCATGGAAATGACTTGACGGGGTGTTGCTTGGGATCTGCTCGGCGAGTAAGTCCTGTCCGTCTGTCTCATACCTTCCAGGATAACCGCCCCTGAGGAGACAACGTTCCATTTGCTTCACTTGTCTCTTATGAGGGAATACATTCACTATGAGTTCTCTGAGGTTCAGGTAGGCCATTAGACACTCACATTGTGGCCTAAACGTACACAAAGCCTGCCTTCTGATTGATCTCCATGGATGCTTTGTTTTTTAAAGCATCAGTTGGGCTCCGATTATGACTTGGAGCAGATAATAGATGACTGGATTCTGATGAGCTTCCTCGTGGGGAACGACTTCATCCCTCACCTTCCTCATCTTCACATTAACCACGACGCTCTGCCGTTGTTGTATAAGACTTACATCAGTGTGCTACCCGGCCTTGATGGTGAGAGACACACACGAACAACAACAACAACAAAAAATGGTATTCTAAAATCCCACACACTGTGTTGAGTCTCCTATGGTTTTAATTTCACAAGTGAGCCTCATACGATACAATGTTTGACATGGTGTGGAACAGGGGTGGGCAACTCAAACGATGGAATGGGCCACAATGATTTGATCTGACATCGTGTTGCGCACTTACTAACCAAATGTCAAACAAAAATGCCCTCTCTCCTGAGCAATGTCTGCCATCTAATGGCCAACACTGTTATTACAGTTTAAAACTGCTCCGCTTCAGTCAACATTTTTATTTTCCAAAATTCATTGCAGGCGGCCCATTCCCAGTCCTTAGGATAAAACCAAACTGATTTCTTTTTGTGCTCAGGTTATCTGAATGAGAAGGGTCACCTGAACCTTGGAAACTTTGAGAAATACTTGGAGAAACTATCTGAGGTGCGTCTTTTCCAAACGGAGATTCTCCCCTTTTTTTTTTTTTTTTTTAAAGTTGTGATTGGGTTTTGCTTGATTTTGTGTGTGTGTCTGTGTGTGTGTGTGTGTGTGTGTGTGTGTGTGTGTGTGTGTGTGTGTGTGTGTGTGTGTGTGCGCGCGTGTGCGTGTGCGTACACACGTGATTGCCAAAGTCGGTCAGAAATTTTAATGAGAATTGAATGGCTGGATCAGCGTCTGTAAAATTTCAACCTGATCTGGATAATTGACTGTGTTGATTCTATGTACGTCTTGTTGATCTGCCGCTGACTTGATATTAGAGCATATAGTAAAGGACAACCTTTTTAGGAGCAATTGAACTTTTGATTTCTCATGTATATTTAACAGGCATATTGAAATGTAGAACTAGAACATAAAATCTCTTCAAGATAGGAATTGAAATAAAATAGACTTGTGCTCTGTTTGCAAAAAATAGCACTTACATTTCAACACCGAACGTGCAAGCGCATGTGTTAAGGCAGACTCATCTGAGATGTCTGATCTACTTCGGAATGCCTTCTTTCACTCGCGTACTGGCTTGAATGGCAATTTGGGAAATATATTTTTTGCGCAATTTGTATCATAAGTGCAGTCTGTCCCATATACAGGATGTGTATACACTTAGAAGAAAATCCCATTTGATTTGCATGACATTTCATGACCTCTGTCCAGTTTGATCGCGAACATTTCAGTGAGGTGTTTGTGGACTTGAAGTGGTTTGAGAGCAAAGTTGGTAACAAGTACCTTAACGAGGCGGCAGGCCGAGCAGCGGAGATGGAAGCTGCCAGTAAACACACCCACAAGGAAGAGGTAGGACGGCAGGTGACCAAACCCGGAGTGATTTTTGCTTGTGCAATTGTGTAATTACCCCACTTGTGTGTTTTCCAGGATTGTTCTCTCTCTCTGGCGGAATCCACGTCCTCTGATCGAGCGATAGACAGCGAGCAAGTGCCTCCTGTCGAGGAGGATGACGAGGAAGATGATATGTTTGAAACGGAGTTCAGACAGTACAAGCGCACATACTATATGACCAAGATGGGGGTGGACGTTGTGTCTGAGTGAGGGTTCTTTTTTTTTTCTTTTTTTTGCACCACGTGATTGTTCATTTGCAACTGAATGCAATCCAATGTGTATGTGACCTGAAAAGATGTTTGTATTCATTCTTTTCCAGTGCTTTTCTATCCAATCAGGCCAAATGTTATGTTGAAGGCATCCAGTGGATTCTCCACTACTATTACCATGGGGTGAAATCCTGGAGCTGGTGAGAATTAATGCCCATGTTTAAAGTGTGTGTGCGGGTGTGTGTGTGCGTACGTACGTGTGTGTACGTGATTGACAAATTTGGTCAGAAATTTTAATGACAACTTGTAGTAAATCTGAATGGCTGGATCAGGGTCTGTAAAATTTCATATATATATATATATATATATATATATATATATATATATATATATATATATATAATATTTTTTAAAAACATGTCCTAACTGTCATCATTTTAAGGTTATAAATGCTCTTTTTGTTTCTCCAGGTTTTACCCTTACCACTATGCGCCGTTCCTGTCCGACATCAGAAATATTTCAGAATTGAAGTTGACCTTTGAACTCGGGGAACCCTTCATGCCCTTCCAGCAACTCTTGGCAGTCTTGCCTGCTGCCAGCATGGAGCTGTTGCCTGAATGTTACAGGGTAACACACATTTCTAGTGTACTCTTGCACACAGCCGGCAAGAAAAAAGTACAATTATATGACAGCGTGGTTTTATTGTTTACTGTTTATTTATTTATTTTTTAAGACATGGATAAAGTATATGAACCTTAAGGTTTCATAACTGGTTGAGCCTCCTTTGGCAGCAGTCATTTCAACCAAACCGTTCCTTTAGTTGCAGATCAGGTCGGCACAACGGTCAAGAGGAATGTTGGACAAGTGCTCTTTGCAAACCAGTTTCAGTTCCTCTGTATTTTGGGGTGTTTTGTGTGAATCGCTGTTTTAAAGGCCAGGCTTCAGCATCTCCGTTCGGTTGAGGTCAGAATTTGGAGCTGGGCCTATTTTCTTCCTGTGCAAGGTGGAATGTGTGGAATGTCCGCTCTTCTCACTCCCGCTTGGCCAGGCCACTGTCGCAACGGTTGGAGAGTCGCTCCAAGACCCATCCTTTTTTTTTTTTTTTTTGGGCCACCCCCAACAATTTGTTTGTTTGTTTAATTCACAGACCAGTCCTTTTAATGTCAAAGAGTAAATTCTTGAATGTTGCTACCAGGAAGGAGAACAACGTTAAGACACAACTCAATGCAAGACGTGGTGACAAAGCTTTTGATTTTCCAGCACCTGATGACCAGTGACACATCGCCCATTATTGAGTATTACCCGACAGACTTCAAAACTGACCTCAACGGCAAACAGCAGGAGTGGGAGGCCGTCGTGCTCATTCCTTTCATCGATGAGGTACCAGTACACGCGTTAGCAGGATCCCGCTTTTGTACATTTTCTCCAGTGTTGTTGTCTTTCTTCCCCTCTCTTTTTAACAGAGGTGTTTGTTAGCAGCCATGGAGAGCTGCAATTCCAAGTTGACCAAAGAAGAGAAAGACAGGAATCATCATTCAGAGTGCGCTCTCTATACGCACGATCGGGAGAAAGACTTCACGTACCTCTCCGCTGTTCCTCAGCTCTTCCCAAACATCATCCACTGCCATGTCAGGTATCAGCGCACGTCATCCCTTCACTCTCGCATTGGTTTATGGAGCTCAGTCAGATTTCCCAAAGCGTAGCGTGCTCTGTTCTGGCAAACATAAATCACATCGACCCACGGCGATTGCAGGCTGGCGTGTTGTTCAAATCGATTCTCATTCTTGTTCCTTTGCCACATTGCTCTCTTTTTGCCTTCATGGTTTTGTGCTTGTCTTTTGTAGCCTTGCGGAAATTATCGCCACGTTACCTAAATCATGTAATTAATATACAGCTGAAGAGCGCTGCTATTGCCACCTTTAAAGAGAGGAGTATGTTCAGACCTGCACATCGATAGCTCAGCTTTTCGCGCATCCATCCAGCTGCTCTTCTTCGAAATGTCTGCTGCAAGTTACTTTGCAATGTGCCTGCATTTTCCAGGAAAGAGAACATTCCTTTGGACGCTTGGCAAGTTCCACTGAGCCACATTGGCAGGAGTGTGGATCGCTCGGCGCTGTATTTTTGTGGCTTCCCCACGCTACATCACATAAAACACAAGGTATATGATGCCGATTTGTCAGTTTCAATTAGAGCAGTGCCTCGAAGGCGGTACAACATATCGCGCTATTCGTTTTCATGGTCTTTTTTTATGGCCATATCGGTACTGTACTGTAAATGGTCCTTATACACTCTTTGCTACTGAAGCTTCAAGAGTAGTCATTGTTTGCAGAATCGAATATAAGAACAGAAAAACAGTGGGACAGTAATTTTTCATAGTACTTTCTATGGGGGGAAAATAGAGCAGATGACATTTAGAGACAGATTGTTTATTACATCTGTGATCATGTCTTCTTCTCTCTCTCTCATTCATGGTTTCACCTGTACTTAGTTCAACATGAAGAAGAGTGGGGTGCTTGTATTCCAGCAAAGTAGCAGAGGTGACAATATGATGCTGGAGATCCTCCCCACTCAGGAAAAAGAATTGGTAAGCTCTTGTCCTCTCTGTTGTAGCACAGCGCTTTATGTATTGCCCACAAAGACAGGTGGGAATGTAATTCTCTATTAAAACATCTCCCTTTGTATAAAAAAAAAAAAATCATCGATTTTGATTGCCGCCATCAGAAATGCATTTGTGCTAGCGCCCTCCAGTGGTTGAGGTCCTATTTAGCAGAACCTTTTGTGTTCACCTTGGTCGCTCTGAGTCATGAACTGCCCCACTGTCGTATGATGTTCCACAGGGCTCAATTCTAGGGCCTCTGCAGTTCCCACTCTGCTCCCATTGGGTTCCACCTTAAGGAAACATGGTATTTCCTTCCACTGCTGTGCAGATGACTGTCAGATTGATGTCCCACTGAGCAAAAAAGACACTTTCTTATTGAGACCATTTTTATCGTGTCTGGAGGAAATCTCAACCTGGGTGGCACTAAATTTCTTGAATTTCAATGAAAAGAAGACAGAAATGATGCAGTTTTGTCCCAGTGGCCCTTGGACACCCCGTCCTGCGTACTTGGTCCCCTTGGCTCCTTATCTTCAGCCAACAATCTCAAACTTGCCTCTTAAAATGGGCAAGGATTTTAAATTGGACCGGCAAATCGGTGCGATTGTCAAGTCCAGCTAGACGGCATTCTGTTCAATATATAGTTACCTCGGATGGCAGCAGTACATCACTGGTGCAAAATAGCAGAAATGCCTGCTGTATTGCAAGATACGACCACAGAAATGACCTGCTTATTGCGAGCCACTCATCTGCCCCGGACCCTGTGCCCCGTCTTACAATTTATAGCTTTGTGATGACGTTGCTGAACAAGTACTGGGGAAGTCGGTGTTTGTCAACTGGCCACATCTAGAGGAAGCGCGCATCATTGCCGTGTCAGATGGAGACACCAGGTAAAAATATTTTTGCTGTATTTTTTGGGACCAAGATTTTACAAAGTAGGCTCGTTTGATCTAGTGAGCTTGAATACCTTTTTTATTTTTTTTTTGAACGCCTCAAAGGTTTTCTCTCGAAGAACCACCAGGGGTCCAACGAGTCTACCGCAGGCATTCCACTCCTCCCCCCACCAGAGTCACTTACCTCTCAGACAAGGAGCAGAGGGACTGGGTGAAAGACATCCAAGGAATAACAGAATAGTAAGGCTCAAACAATTTTCAAAGACCTTGAGTTACTTAATGGCATCGAGGCATCGGTCCTTTATTCTGACTCTTCTGTTTTATTAGCTACCTGAAGAGGAAAGGCATCGTAGTCAATCAAACAACGGTGCTGCTATATGGACAGCTGCTGACGGGAAGAAAATACGTCCCCAAATCGAACGGCGTGGTGGAGTTGGAGAAACAGTGGGCTAAGCAAGTCCTTCCTTTTGCCTTCCAGACGGTGGTCCAGGTACATGTCCACAAGCCCAAACACGTTATCTCTCAATTGCACTAATAATAATAATAATAATAATAATAATAATAACAGCGTGTTACACCATATGACATTTCCTTGATGGCCGATGGGGCAGAATCTCTCTGAATCCTCTGAACTCCTGCGTCAATGCCGACGTTGTAGTGAGCAACTTCATTCTGCATAGTCGAGAACTCCATTGATGGAACTCTCATCGGTTGGTTGCAACCCAGCTCATTTGCTACAAGGCTAATTGCTGATGGAAAAATGTCCATTTTTCTCTTCCGTTCTCATTCATTCATGACAAAATTGCAGGCAAAAAAAATCGGGTCCTTTTCACGTGGCTGAGAGCATCGAGAGCGGCACATCATGCACAATCATCTACCGCACTCAATTTCGGTCCTCCCTTTTCCTAGGACATCGAGGCCTTTTATTCATCTGTGACCTGCTTCAAGAGCTTAGAAGACCTCTATCCTCCACTCAGCACTGTTTTCATGGTGGGAAACCCCTACTATGCTGCCATGGGAGAGGTGGGTTCTCTGCAATTTCTCACTTCTAAGACTTTAGATCTCATTGCGGCGCAAGCAACTGCGTTTTCATCACTCGTTGTACCTTCTAAACAGGTGCAAGATTCGAGTGACGTCATCAAAGACGGGCGTGTGCGTGTGGTTTTCAACCTGCCACATGAGCCCCAACTGGAAGTTTTAATCCAGAACCAGCATGTGAGACGCACGTGCGCTCATCCACTCCAAGCGTGTCTCCAATTGTTGTTTCTGAAGGGATTTGTCTTTTGGATGTGATAGAAGTACTGCGTGAAGTACAGCCCCGGCTACGTTGTGGCATCCCGTCTTGGAATCAGCAGCTACCTTGTGTCCCGCTTTTCCGGAAGCATCTTCATTGGCAGAGGATCGAAAAAGAAGCAAGTAGCCTCATTTCCAGACCATAAAGCGATCCCTTTTTCACACACCGCGTTGGATTTTGCCAACATACCTTTGTTACGACGCCACTCTTCCATTTGTGCTTGACAACTCTCTGCAAATGCACCCTTAGTCCCTGTGGAGAGCTCAAAGCGAATGTCGGCTTGAACCTGAAGTTCAACAAGAAGAACGAGGAGGTCCCCGGATACACCAAGAGAACCGAGAAGGAATGGCTTTATTCCGCCGCCGTGGAGGAGCTTTTAGCCGAATACCTGGAAAGGTGAAAAAGCATTTCGGGAGGGTGCGCTTAGGAACACTTGATTGGAATTGCCTTGACTGACTTGTTGAATAGATTCGCGGAGGTGTTTGACACGGTTTCAAGAAACAGTCACGACGATGTGTTCTATGAAGACGACATCTGGCCCGGAGAAGACAACGGGTAAGTGCAAGCCTGTCTCATACCTTCTTTTTCAGCTTTTACGCAGGAGAAATTCATTTTACATTTGGAAAACCTCCGATGAACAACAAAACTCTACTTGCATCTGCAAAATATTGACAGAGCTTCACTTTTTCGCTTTCGTTAGGTCACTTTTTTTTTGTAATTTCCGAATGGTCCACAGAGCAGAGAAAGTGGCTGAAATCATGACGTGGCTGAAAAGTCACCCTGTCAGCTCAATAAGCAGGGCGTCATGTGACTTGCAAGTGCTGGATGCTGCAATTGTGGAGAAAATTGAGGAGGCTGTGGAGAAAGCAAAGGTCTTACACACACACACACACACACACACACACACACACGTTACCTATTTTAATGTGATTAGAAGCTAAGATCCAGGCATGGAAGCTTCAACTCCTATGAGATGATTTGAGACATATTTATATTTTTTGTGACTCGAGGCGAGCAGGCAACTCCGCCATTAGCAAACAAACATGAATTCCATGATGTTTTGATTCGGGCTTTAAAAATTTTTATTTTTTTTTGTAACTGCTCATGTGCACGCAGGAAGGGAGCTGACTGCCCTTCGTACTGCCAAGAAACTCAGAATACTAATTTCATTTTTACATGACATGTAAATGTAGAGAGATGCTTCTGCCAGGCAAAAATCCCAAATAAAGAATTTAAAGACAAAAACATGATGAAAGTGTCACAGTGCATCACGCTAATCTTTGAATCTATACGAGAATCTGATTCGATGCTTTAGTACAGGGGTCACCAACATCACCAATGTGGTGGGCGCGACTACCAGGGAGCCCCCAAGGACCACATGAGCAGGCCGCCGGCCTGTTCTAAAAATAGCTCACAAGTGATGGAACGACTGTGATTTCCCAGGAATGTTGTAAAATTGATCTTTTCAGAATTGAACACTGGCAGATATGTATGAAATAAAATGCTGAATACAGTATATATTGTTCTGTTTCATAACAGTGAGAAAACATTAACATGATCAATGCATTTGCATAAATGAATACCATTAATTCATAATCATAACATAATATGATATGATGAACATAATAAGAGAGTCTATCCGATTCAGATTTATTTTTAGCCTGTCGCTGAAATTCCGATAACCAATAGTATCCAAAAAAAATCTGTGGATTTTCTGACTACTTTGAACGTCATTATCTTTGTCTTATGAATTATTGTCTTAATGTGTACAAAATAAACAAATAAACAATAACATTTTTTGGCAGATTTATTTTACTGCAGTATTTTTCCATCCATCCATCCATATGCCATCCATCCATTTTCTGTTCCGCTTTATGCACACAAGGGTCGCGGGGGATGCTGCAGCCTATCCCAGCTGTCTTTGGGCAGTAGGCGGGGGACACCCTGAACCGGTTGTCAGCCAATCGCAGCTTACAGTATTTTTTAAAAAGCTAATATTAGCGTATTAGATTGGACAGACCCTAATAATACCATTATGAAAAGGTAATTTGAAGACATTTCTGATTTCAGACGTTCATACAAAACTGGTAGCCCTTCGCATTAATCCGTTCCCAAGAAGTAGTTCTCAGCTTCAAGGTTGGTGACCCCTGCTTTAGTATGTGCTTTGAGGCAAAGGAATGACATCACTGTCTTTTCAGTAAATGTACTGTATTTCCACTGCGCGTTCATGTTCCTGATAATAATGTGCAAGTGTGTGTCTGTCTGTGTAATGTTAATTTAGCATGCCCGTGCAGAAAAGCTCACTTCCATCTTTTGGGGCTTGCACGCAAAAGATATGTAAAGTTTTGGTGTTGTCCGTATCGGTCAATAAGCGCCAGATTGTAAGCAAATCCACCCAGGTGATGGTAACTGGCTGCATGTGTACGGTCGCTGAGTTCGTATGGAAATCCAAGAGACTTTGGCCACATGCCTGTTTGAATTCCGATTTGCATGCGGTTGTGTGGTGCTTCTGGTGGTTGAGTCAGACGTGGATGTTGATGGATGACAATTTGATTAGACGTTTTTTTTGTTTTTTTTTCAGCCGTCAGCTTCCTCGTTTCCTGTTTTTTTTTTTGTTTTTTTTTAATGGTAGAGTGACATCTGTCCTGCCTTGCAAAGGTCAACTCATGGGTAGCCTGTTCCTCTCGTCCTTCGCTTCAGGCACTCGTGGATTCGATATGGCAAATAAAAAGATAATGACTATGATGTGAACACTCGTAAAATATCACTTGTGTTGTTGAAAAACTTTTTTTTTTTTGGAAGACAAATCACTATTTAAATAATACAATCCAATATAATCCTGATTTATACTGCGCTTTCACAACAAATAGAGATCCAGTTTTTTTTTTTCCTAGCGGCTTTGAAATTTTGATTGCAAATGTGAATCTGAAAGTTAGTTTCTTTCTATTTATGCTTTTCAAGCTGTAACACCTTCACCGAGAAAGTTATGCTTTAATTTCATTTTTTGACTAAGCTAATTTCAATTTAAAGGATTTCAGAATCGGCGACAAGGCCGCCAAGGCTGCCCTTTGTCGCCGATTCTGTTCATTACCTTTATGGACAGAATTTCTAGGCGCAGCCGAAGCGTTGAGGGGGTCGGTTTTGGGGGCCTCAGCATTGCATCTCTGCTTTTTGCAGATGATGTGGTACTGTTGGCTCCTTCAAACAGGGCTCTCCAACACTCACTGGAGCGTTTCGCAGCCGAGTGTGAAGCGGTTGGGAAGAGGATCAGCACCTCCAAATCTGAAACCATGGTCCTCAGTCGGAAAAGGGTGGAGTGCCCTCTCCGGGTCGGGGAGGAGATCTTGCCCCAAGTGGAGGAGTTTAAGTATCTTGGGGTCTTGTTCACGAGTGAGGGCAGGAGGGAGCGAGAGATCGACAGGCGGATCGGTGCAGCGTCTGCTGTGATGCGGACGTTGTATCGGTCTGTCGTGGTAAAGAAGGAGCTGAGCGAAAGGGTGAAGCTCTCAATTTACCGGTCGATCTACGTCCCAACCCTCATCTATGGTCACGAGCTATGGGTCGTGACCGAAAGAACGAGATCCCGGATACAAGCAGCCGAAATGAGTTTTCTCCGCAGGGTGTCCGGGCTCTCCCTTAGAGATAAGGTGAGAAGCTCGGTCATCCGGGAGGGGCTCAGAGTAGAGCCGCTTCTCCTCCACATCGAGAGGAGCCAGATGAGGTGGCTCGGGCATCTAATTAGGATGCCTCCTGGACGCCTCCCTGGTGAGGTGTTTCGGGCATGTCCCACTGGCAGGAGTCCCCGGGGACGACCCAGGACACGCTGGAGAGACTATGTCACCCAGCTGGCATGGGAACGCCTCGGGATCCGCCAGGAAGAGCTTGAAGAAGTGGCTGGGGAGAGGGAAGTCTGGGCTTCCCTCCGAAAGCTGCTGCCCCCGCGACCCGACCCCGGACAAGCGGTGGAAAATGGATGGATGGATGGATGGATGGATGATTTCAACCAAACATGGTGGCGGGTTGGTTCTTGGACCAAGGATGAATCCAGCAAGGTATAATCTTCTGATTGTTTTTTTAAAAATTATTAGTGTGTGTGTGTGTG
>CAAKHF010007262.1:5727-20785 GCA_901007745.1 Hippocampus kuda
AGCGCCTCCATCGCAGGCTGATTTCTGACAATGATGATCACAAAACAAAGACAATCAGCCGTCCTTTGAAGGTTCAAGCGAATGCTTGAAGGGGGGGGGGGGGGGGGGTTGCTGAGTCAATGTGGCACTAATGCAGAGTTGGAATCAAAATGGAAATGGCGTCTCGCGCGTAGCCCAAGTGTGTTTGTTCAACCAATACATGAGCTGCCCGTCTGAAGGCCTGCTAAGCTCTTAAAGCTGCTATCACCTGCCGCTGCGCTGTTTGCCTGAGCGCTGTGCATATAAACACACCTGGCCGGAGATTCCGCAGATACTGATTATATCCTTATATCATTTCTCGGGAACTTGTTTACCACCTCTCCTGACACAGAGTTAATAGGCTGATGGGGGAGGGGAGGGTCTCCTTTTGGCCTTGTACTTTTAATAGCCGTCACTTTCCCCTGTTTCACCGCAGTTACCACGTTGGTGTCGAGTTAGACCGGCGAGATATATGCTGTAGACATACTTTAGATATCTTTAAAAAAAATTATTTATTCTTTCATTTATTTTAGCGCACAAGCTCATTCTCCTTTGTCTCACTCAAAGCTGACAGGGAAGGAAGCCATCGATCTTCATGAGGTTTTGATACACATCGTTTCACCTTGTGCAGTACCTGCTTTTTCAGGAGATTGGAGGAGAACGCTTGACTGATCAGACTGATATAGCTTCTCTCCCATTTCGGCGTCTCGCACCCCCCAACCCCCCCCCCCCGTCTTCCCTCGCTTTGCGCATTCCGCTTCATCCGACTTTCCACCGCTTCTCGCACCCCCATCAGAGTGATTAAAATTTGAACAGCTTTGGCCCCGTCTAGCATGCATCCGAATGTGTCGTTGGCAAGTAAAGCCAATGCGTGTCATTTAACACTGTATTGATCAGGAATCACATTACATTGCATTTCAATGCTGCAGATCCTGTTTTGATCGTATACAGTGATACAACCGTATTCCCATAAGAAACAATTAAAATTCAAATTCAATCCACCGCATCATCATGAAATATTCACCGACTGCACAGGAAATACTTTAAAGTGATGACATTCTCACTGCCGTACAGCAGTAAAAAGGAGAAAGGCCATATAATAAAACAACTCGAAAACTACTCACTCATTGATGACATGAATATTAAGAGGAGGAAAGGCTGAAACCCGAGTTGACTTCATTAATTGCACGTTTTAATATTCTGAACAGGAACACACGTGTTAAAAAAAACCCAAAAAAGTTCAAATCATGCTGATGAGTGGACACAATGTATGATACAGCGATAGTGTTGAAGATTTTTCATGTAAACTTCGAGGGCCCGTGTGTGGTACACACGTCATTTTCGCGCCAGCGCTTATTCTTGCGTCTTTGAGGCTGTGCTGCGCCGATTTGGGCATTTTTGGGCATGGAATTGCCTCGCCCAGGAGTCATCTGACAATTTGGCAACAGAAAGTAGTCAACACTCAGTGTAAAGATGGTCATTTTCGTGCCGGGGCAATGGTCTAATTCAGCACGTTTGCCACCCGCCCCAGCACATTTGCAATTTTAATCGCAAAAAGTCGACACATTTTTTGACTTCTCAAAGGCAGGTTTGTTTTGCAGCACAGGTATTCTGACAGGATTTAGGTGTCCGTATTTCATTGAGGCGCATGATGACAGATTCAATGATGTGGGTGGTGCACGTCACTGAATTTCATTCATAATAAGACACCCTCGAGTTATTGTTGAAATCAATTCATTGCATGAATCATCATCATCTCACATATTTTAATAACACATCATTTGCCGTCACTATTGGCATCCACAGCGCCCACCCCCTCCACGTCTCTCTCACACACACACACACACACACACACACACACACACACACACACACACACACACACACACACACACACACACACATGAGTCTCCCACTCAATGCGGTGATGGGAAAATAAAGCTTCAAATGTGCTTCACAAACCAATTGATGTATGTATTTTTTTTGTCTCCTTTAGATGGCTTTCTTGTTTAAAAAAAGGAGTTTAAGAAATGGCAAGTCAGTGTGTTTTTAGCCCATGTTGAACAGAGTGCCATCTAGAGGCATCATAAAATACAACAAGCGGTTCATGAAGCAAATTTTGAAGCTTTATTTTCCCATCACGATGTAAATGTAGCAGGTGCAGCCGATCAATAATAGTTTCATGTGCATGTTGAAGGGCCGTTTTGCTGGGTTAAAGGGAGTATATACTTTGAGAAGGGTCCCAAATATGAAAATTGTATAATAGCTGCCCCACATGGACCTTCCATTGTGGTTGTAAAGCAATTTGGCGAACCGGCCGTGCCGGCGTTTTAGCTCAACGGTTGGTGTTCTGCGCTTTCAAGCCGATGGCTCGGGTACGATTCCCAAATTGGGTTGGTACTTCGATCGCCTGGATTTTGACGCATACGAGTGACGCCGCGCAAATTGGCAGAGAAAAGTTTACTTCCATCCCACAACAGCACACAAAGGCACAAACGCCCAATTCTACTGGCCCAACGTAAAGCAAAATACCAAAAAAGGGAAAACTCCACCCATGCTCATAGTTAGACTGCGCTTTGCGCTCGACTTGCACCCAAAATAAAACACGGCCCATTTTCTGTTTTGGCATATTGGACTGGTTAGCATTTTTGGCCTCGCAGCGTGGAGGTGCAGGGTTCGATTCCAGCTCCGGCCTTCCTGTGTAGAGTTTGCATGTGCTCCCCGTGCCTGCGTGGCTTTTCTCTGGGTATTCCGGTTTCCTTTTATGTTCCCAAAACATGCATGGCAGTTTTAACGGAACACTCAAAATTGTGCCTCAGTGCCCTGCGATTGGCTGTCAACCAGTTCATGGTGTACCCCGCCTACGACCCAAAGACAGCTGGGAGAGGCTCCAGCATGCGTGAAGACCCGTGTGAGGATAAAGGGGTTCATAAAATGGACCGATGGATGTAATGAGCAACCAGCAGGGAAAAATGACTCTGTACGGCTTCTGTCGTGACGCAACTGCAACGGGGCACGTGAGGGCCATTGAGAATTTCAGGAGAATTTTGTGATTTTCCCGAACCACCGATGTATTTCCGGGCCGGTCGAATAAGCCCCAAGGCTCCAACCCCTGTCGACGATTATGTTTCGGCGTGTGACTGCTGCTGTCCTCAAACCACCGTCAGCGAAAATTCCCGGGCCGACTTTTGGTCCCAGTACTTCCCTGACTGCAACGAATCATACATTTAGAGGAACTCAAAATGTCTTTTTTATTGTACAGTATGTTTGCGGTGAAACTAAGCATCAAGATTTTCTTTTTGCCAAGAAACGGGCCTCATTGACAAAAGAATTCATACAAAAGGTTTGACTTCCTGAAAGGGTGAACATGCTTTCATGCAGCTTATGTCAGTCAGAGAATTTGCTTATTTGAGGGGAAATTGCTTATTTGAGGGGAATAAGATGCTGCGAAAAGGTCACAGAGCAAGTGAACTTGTGATCAATTCCAAACAGGAGGTAACCTTGTCTCGCTAGCCATAAAAGATGTTTGTGCGTGTTGACAACCAGGCCGCATAGCATGCAAGTTTCCCTGCCAGACTGCGATAAGAAAATCAACAGCGCTGCAATGTAACCGATTTAATCTCCCTGATGATACCGAGATGAAGCGATTAATTTCAGAGATTGGCCAATCTTCTTCAAGGCCAGGCAATAAGAGTTTAAATTACGATAGAACAACACTATTTGTCTCCTTCTTCCATGGAGAATAAAATAATATAGTGTTTGTTTTTGTCAACGTTTGCTGTTATGGCAAGAACCAGGATGTAAAATTAATGCTTGTCCTTCACGGCTTGCGGGTGTACGGGAAAAGCGGCGGGGTACACACCGGACTTGTCTTCAGCCGGTAGCAAGGCAGCGATGTAAAATATTGGCAGGCAATTGTGAAATCATGCGGCCAGACAAATTAGTGCGCAGCGTGTCGCTTACAAAGTTCTGTGGCAATCTATTGAGCAGCGTTTGCTTGTTTCGGGACCAGGTTGTGTGAAGTCCGTTGACCAGCGCATTACTGAGCGTTATTATTCCTGCTGAGCAGATTGCGTTCACCGGACTGAGCCGGTCTTGCTCTTTGCTTGTTATATTATATATATATATATATATATATATATATATATATATATATATATATATATATATATATATATATATATATATATACTGTATATACGTGATGACATGAGTGTGTGAGCAGTGGCTCAATCGTAAATTGAGTATGAAACCAAAACTCGAACTGTATCTTTATTGAACGTGATTCATTTCAGTACACTTTCCTGTGATGCAGTTGAGTCCATCTACGTTGACGTTGAACTTATAATCTTGTTCCGAGAGCCGCAGAATCCTCTTCAAATGTAGGCACAGTTCTTTGTGCTGCATTTTCATCTCGTCGAAATGCCCTCGCAAATGCAGCTCATGCGAGGCAGAAGAAAAAAAGAAAACCATCACGCGGCAGTAAAGCCATTGTGAATATACAGTCTCAGCATTTGTCGAGCTACGCAAACATTTGTGCGACTCTATTCGTCAATAGAGAAAGGCCACTTTTGGTTGTTATTGGTGACAGTGATGTCAAAACTCCAACCTCATTCGATCCAACTTTTTTTTTTTTTCTGACAATCTCCCTGCGCCATCATCGCCACCATCCTCCTACACCACAACTGTAGATTGCCTGAAGATAGTTTAATATTACATGGCATCCTTTTGGCTTTAATAATTAAAGGCTGAACCATTGATGTTGATTTTTAAGCTCTCATCTTGCTTGTGAGTAACAACATACTGTAATATGCATTGAGGAAAAAAATAAAAATAAAATCATTTTAACGTCTTGCTTTTGAGCACTGAGCATTCTTTTGAGTGAGCACACAAGACAATTTGCGCCAACACCTGAAGATGCCCGCGATGTACACATCGGGCTCAAACGCAATCGTCGAAAAGTCCACATTTCCACATGGACTCTTCCTTCATACAATGAGGCCATTTACAGCCACTTAAAGTCATGAATGCAAAGTAGGGGGCACAATAACAAGCACCAACAAAAATATTCCGGCAAAACGATTTTCCGCTCGAATTAGTCGACATTAATTTTAACCATTCGGAGCAGCACGGTCGAGCTTTTATCAGCGCGAATGAGAAACAGAGTGAAATTAGGAGCATGCTAAATGTGGGCTACGTTTAAGAAGGCGGGAAGGAAAGTGTTGGCAACAGATAAAGGGATTGGGGAGGGAAGAGAGCACGGCGAGGTGGGGAAGCCGAGCCCTTGCAGGTGGCCCCGTCACCACCCGAACGTGCCGCTAATAGCTGCCATTCATTATCGATGCGCTAATGCCTCGTGTAGCACCAAGTACCCCATCCATCCCTGTCAGCCAGTGGCACGTCAATGACAAAACTTTAATTACACCATTAATTAATAGAACCTTTTTTTTTTCTGTGCCTGATGTTCACTCAGTCTCCTCCTGAGCAACTGCTCGTGCCACGATACCAGTTAGTTGACGCGAGCACACGGAGGAAAGGAAAAAAAATAAGGTCTGTGAATTGGCATCCCAAGGAAGGCATGCAAAGAAAAGCACAGCAGAGGTCTATTGATTGACAAGATAGAGAGAGCGGTTCGTCCGACGCCGCCCAACAGCCTTCGTGTTGCTTTGACGCTGAGCTACTTGTTAAATTCAATCCTTGTGCAAACTTTAGAACCAGACAACGTTAATTGCTACTTGGGCCAATTATTTGCAAATTTAGACAGCTGCGTTTTCGGTCGCAGAAAAAACAAAACAAACAAACAAAAAAAGAAAAAAACAACGAAACTTGGAAGTAAAAAAGACAACATGCCATGAATAACATGAAAAATCTCATTAGCTTTGACACCGTTCTGGGTGCTTTGATATCCTTCCACTCCTGCCTTTGATTCTTTCTCCGGTCCAAATCATGGATGGCTTTGTCAACTAATTCGGTTTCAATTCGATAAGCTCTGTTGGAAGGAACAGAAAGCCAAGCAAAAATGAGCTCTTCTGGGATTGGATTACACCACGGCAAACAGCTGATGACTGACAAGAATCAAATCAGAAAAATTGTAAACAGATGCGATCGTAGCGGCGGTCCAAGATTTCAGTGCAGTCTCTGACATCGCCGAGAATGATTTGTTGTTCTATAATTGAAAATGTTATCGTTTCACTGCAAATACAAATACAAGCCTATTGGTAGAGAGAAAACAGAAAACTGTCTCATTTCATGGGAGGTTTGCCTCAGGTCAAATTAATTAATTGTGGCATTCTGACAGGAAAGTTGTTTCGGCTCAATATGTACTAATGAACTAACATTAGGCGGCACGTCTGCCTCACAATGTAGACGTGCAGACTTGGATTCCAGCCACGGAATTCCTGTGTGGAGTTTGCATGTTCTCCCCCGTGCCCGCGTGGGTTTTCTCCAGGTAATCCGGTTTCCTCCCACGTTCCAAAAACATGCACGGCAGGTTAATGGAACACTCTAAATTGTCACTGAGTGCGAGTGTGAGCGCGAATGGTTGTTCGTCTCTGTGTGCCCTGCGATTGGCTGGCAACCAGTTCGGGGTGTACCCTGCCTACTCCCCAAAGACAGCTGCGATAGCGTTAGCGTGACTGCGACCCTTTTGTGAGGATAAGCGGATTAAAAAAAATGGATGGATGGAAAGATGAACTAACATAGCATGGCGGTTGCCTCAGCCAATGTACAATGAAATGGAGAGTGGTGTGTCATTCGCATAAGTATGGTAAGAGTTGTTATGATGCTCCATAATCTGAGTTAGGAGGCAGCATGTAGATATGAAGGAAAAAAAAAACAAAACAAAGTGGTCCAAGAATGGATCCTTGCGGAACACCGCTGGGATAGGACACGGCCCTTCGCGACCATGAACAGGAAAAGCAATTTTACAGAATGGATGGAGGAACTCTGCCTTGACAAAAACAATATCAGAAATGGTAGACTGTACTTCTAATCGATAGTCTTTGTATCATGCAGTGAACATCTGCCCGTCAACACTCTAAAAAACATCCTAATACAGTGAGTGTCTTTGTGCAAACATATTTGTTTAACACAGATCAGAGGTGTACATGATTTTGTAGCCAGTGAATATTTGGAGACAAAGAGGCACGGGATGCGCTCATGCTTGTGAAAATGTGCAATCCCAATGGCCG
Source organism: Hippocampus kuda (assembly GCA_901007745.1). Lineage (NCBI taxonomy): Eukaryota > Metazoa > Chordata > Actinopteri > Syngnathiformes > Syngnathidae > Hippocampus > Hippocampus kuda. The sequence continues at coordinate 12,936 of CAAKHF010007262.1, forward strand.
CAGACTTAACCACACTTAGCAGCCGCAGTATATCCTGGACTGCCTGATCCCGACAGCTGTAACGCACTTTGTGTCTGGTTTATGTTTGCAGCAGAGCGGCACTCCATCATTATCATAAAATGTGCAAAGTTCGAGTTAGCCCTGCTCCGGTGGGTGCCATTTTGTTGCGAGATTTTCCTCCCCGCTACAGCTGATTTACTGCGCCATGGAGGCAACAAATGCTCACAGGTACTGTCATTGTTCAAGTGAGTGCCAGTGTGCCTGAAAAGCAAGCCGAGCCTTCTCTCGCTCTCTCTCTCTCTCTCTCTCTCTCTCTCTCTCTCTCTCTCTCTCTCTCTCTCTCTCTCAGAGCTGCCTCTTTATTATTGTGCGATTCTCATCATTATTACGATAAGTACACGTGATAATCACACCTCATTACTTACGTTTGATATTAATGGGGACAATATAAATAAATCACCCTGGTGATTCAAATGGCTAAGCAAGAAAACACACAAGCCCTTATCTTGCTGCTCATTTAGTCTGGCTGCACAACGGTGCTTTGTGCTGCCGCAGCCCGAATATGTAGACGTGCCTTATTGATCCTCGGACCGGTTCTGAGCTGGTTCTGCTTTTGTCCATGACCCAATAATGACACGAAAATCCCAGCGTACACACAGGTGGAATGCTAGAGACGTTATACTGAAAAGGACAAGATGTCTGGGCGCAATGTGAAGCGAGGCGTACTGCAGAGCATTGCAGAAGATGGATCGGATGGCCACGGAGTTCCACCATGAGCCGTACGTCTGGCCGCGTGTGATGCCGAAATCTGTCTGATCTCCCTGCCCTGCCTCACCCTCTGTGTGTCCTGCTTGAAATTTCTGTTTGATTCTTTGCCGGCGAGAAGAGGCAGTCATTAATACGCCGCAATATCTTCCATGTCCTTTGGTGCTGAGGGAATCCTTTACCGCAGCCCTCCTCCGAAGTTATGTAAATCAAAGTGCGCATCAAAAGCCATTTGCCACATTAAGCGCAGCCCGCAAATATAGTATGTGTGCATCCGAGCAACCTTGACAAGCGCGGCGCTCCCCGTTGCATCTCAAATTCCCCAACCTCATTTGAAAATCAACCGCGCTTCAAAAAAATGAAGACATAATCAAGAAGCTTGCTTTGAAAATCAATGGTTTGGCTTGTTGACTTATGAATAAGAGAAATGTGGTATTGGTGTCTATCGGTTGCCTCTGAGATGTATCGAGAAATTGCACACTTTGTTCTTTCGCTGTGACTGAATTTGTCCAATCACCATTTAACAAATCGGATGTTTTTTTTGGGATTGCGTGCGAGTCTTCCAAACTCAAATACCAAATGCGCAGCATTTAATGCCGTCTTTTTCTCTTCCCTCTCAGACAAATGCCTGTTTTGCGATACACAAAAGCCATTTCTGAGATGATCTCCAGAGTAAAAAAAAAAAAGTCATTGTTGTGATCATTTGGAAGAATCAAGAACTGCACAACTCAAATCTTGGCTGGTCACTGTCCCCTTCAGGCACGTATGACCACAAACTCGACATATAAAAACAAAGTTGTTGGTTATAGTGAGTGCAACGCCGGAGCATTTGGCAGACGCAGTCTCCCCGCAACGTTGCTGTGATGACTGTTAGCCTTTGCTAGCATAGCCGACGCCGCCAGCCCCTCCAGCCTTTCGCTGCCGGGCTTTCACTGGTTGACCTATGACGGCCTTCGAAATGGAGCTGATTCCGGATCACTAGCGTGACAAACGGTATTTTAAAGATCATTACATCTACGGCCACGTGACGTGTTTTGCTTCTCTTGCAAACGCTACCAGCTTGTTGTCGTTCAAGCTGAGGCTTTTTGGGCTGAGGAGGCGTTGGGAGAGCAATTTGCTTTTATTGCTTGTTTAAATTTGACAGGGAGCTGATTTCTCACTGTGTTAAAAGAGGAGGTGTTAGCTTGACGATGAGAAATTCCAAATTGCTTGATTTAAGTCCACTATAATAGATGGTAGGTAAGAGCATCAGTGTTGCCCCCTTTTGAATTACAGCAGAGTAATATCACTTTGGGAGTACTGATTGCAACATTCAGTCACAGTCTTGCAAAGAAGTGGACCCACACATCCTGATTTCGTTTAAATTTTTTTTTTTCCTCCTTCTGTGACATTGTGTTTTATCGATTGTCCTTAAACGCAGCGTGTGTTGCTTTCTGGAAAAAAGTTTGTGTCACGGACTCTTTTGAAGTTGCTCCCCCACTCACTCTTGCATCACTTGAGTGTGTCGTCTGCACCTGTCAGCCGCCTCCCACCTTCACACCTGCCACGCCCACCGATGTGGACCTGATGCACTCGCACACCCGCTGCCTCTTTGCGCACGCTCGCGTCCATTGTTCCACTCCGCGTTCTGTCCTTGCGTCTGGATGACATTGGCCATTCTGTCTCGCCTCCATTTTGACCGTCTGTCTTTACTTTTTGTCTCGGGTTTTGGAATTGGTGGGTCACAGTTGGAGTCATGCAGAAAAAAAAATATAATAAAATCTGACGAGTTGTTGGACAGATACGAGTCTGCATCCAGACTATTGTCAACGTGCCCTTGAGGGACGAACCAATAGCCACCCCATAATATTCTCACATCTGTCCTTGCACGTCTGCATGTGTACGTTACGGAACACAAAACACACTGGCAGATTTGTGAAAAACGAATTTATCCTCAATAAATCTCAAAAATAAATTCAGCTGATTTAAGAGGAAAGAGTTGACCAGAAGTATTGACATCTCCAAAATGAGCTCCACGTTTGTGCTGTATTGTCTCAACTTTATTTCGTCAAGTGGTTGCCTGGACCCAGATTAATTTTTTTTTCAAGTAGACTAAAATTGAGCATATTCACCCAATCCTTTTTTTCTGTGTAGTTAGGAGAATAAATGTCCATCCAGGTTTGTCTTGGTTGGTTAGATTGATTTCTGGCATATTGTCTCGCTCACACCAAGGTGATGACTCCATCTTTGCACCATCTCAAAACCTCGCTCGCTTGGATGTTTTCGCATTTGCCAGCAATGCTATCAAACAAAACTGGGTGTCAAGTTCGTTTTTTCCCCATTTTTTTTTTCAACTAGCCCACGACCTAAATAGCCGGGTCCTCACGGATGTGTGCAAAAAGGTTGAGCACACATCCGGGGTCCAATGGGACAATAGCACGGTGCCAAAGTGAACGCGATTAGCCTTGCGTCGCTTACCCAGCGTTACACATAATTGCACAACGCCGAACGTTCACCTCGCGCTGAAAAAAGAAAACCACAGCAAAAACGCACCAACAAGTGATACGCATCAAGAATCTCCACCGTTGAAATTTGTTAAATTAAGGAGATGAAAAAAATACAAAAGGGCTGCAGCAGGTAGAGCAGATGACGGGGTCAACGGGAGCCGCCCCGAAATTGATTATGATGGATGATGACAGATGACAAGGTTTGGGCAGGCGGGGAGAGCGATTAACAGGAAAATGATCAACCACGGTGATAATGCCAACAACAGAGTGCATTTGATATTTTATGAGCGCTCTTTGTTTTTTCTTCATTTTCCACAGACCAAAAAAAAAAAAAAAAATGTGAATAGGTGAACGTGGGGGCAAACGAGTCAACGTGTGCAATCGACTCGATGTCGTTGCATCCACTCAGACCCTGGAGATCCACACTGCGTGTTCGACAGATGAAATCTGTGCTGTCACTTCTATTTCTCATAAGATGACTTCCAATCATCTGCAAGACGGTAGATATTTCCAGAACTAACTAACTCGAAATATTGTAAAAAGCCAATGTTCGACGATGTTGCAATTTCCTCCCGAATATTGTCAAATAATTGAGCGCGCGGGCCGCCATCTAACGTCGTCGGTTTGACTTGGAAAATGTGACATGAGTTACTGGGCAATTTCTGGGAAGACAAGCAAGACAAAAAAAATTGGCTTGTTTAAAAATTTTTTTCCCTTGGAGGTGGGGCTTTTGTAAATCACAGACAACTCTTGAAATTAGACATAATTAGCCTGCCAGCCAATAAATTCAAACAAAAGCAAAAAAAAATCATCTTAATTAGCATGCGAATAAGAACCCTGAGATCAAACTTTGATCATGTCAACTTGTAACAAATGTAAAATGGACGAAGGCACTCGTCTAAGAATAGACTGCCGATGATGAAGTTCTCTCTTCAAGCAAGCAGCCGCGGGGTCATGAACGAACGTCGATTTCATGAGGGTTCATCTTTTGCCGTACGCAACACACGCTCAAAAATCTTGGTTAGATTTTGCCTGAAATAAAATCATCGGGATCCAGTTTGTTGGGGTTTTTTTAAAGTAGATTAATCCAGATGATTTTATTTCAGGCAAGCACTTGACGAAATAAATAATAATGAGTCCATTCAACTCATACATCTGCTTCCAAAAATCTGGATACAGCAAATATTTGACAAACTAAAACGGAGTCAATTCAACGCACCATTTTTTTTTCTGTGTCCTATAAAACACGAAAACATACCCCCACCCCCCCCAAAAAAATGTTGGCCCGCCCCAACAATTTTGCTGCACGATGGGGCACATTTCGGTTTTCATTGGCTGTTGGGGATATTTGTCACTTTCAGTCAGCGACGGCATGTCCACTCTCCCTCCATCCATTAGCTGGAGCCGTTATCCTTTGGAGGACCGCAGTCAATCCTGGATGACATTGACACGTCGCCACTCAATCTTCGCCCTGACACACGATGAAAGACAAATATTTATAAACTAAGGTCGCTTTTGGTCCGGAGGAGGGAAGCAGGAAGCGGGAATTCACAGAGGAAACATGGCCAGACTTTTTCGATGGCACTCTATTCAATTAAACGCATTTGACACAAATCACAGCTTTGAAAGGTTGCAGGTGCTTTCGGTAGCCAATGTTCACATCGCATTTTTGCAGAACTGAAACTATACACAAATCAAGAACTCGCATCGGTTGTCTGGGGGGTGGCCACCGAGGCCAAATCAGCCCCAATCCTCCCGACAAGTGACTGGCTCAAGCAACTGAAGCATTCAATGGAGAAGGAGTGCAACATGAATCAACTACGCCCCAACGGAGTTTCTCGCTGACACACTCGCACACACAGATGAAAATATTTGGGGTCCTCCTTTCTGTTCACCTTTTTCTTGTTGTCAAGTGATAATACGATCAGAAGATGCAAATTGGGGCGAAAGATGAACCGTAAATTTAACAACCGTATTTTCACGACCATACGGTGCACCGTATTAAAAGGCGCCGCCTCTGTTCCGGGTGTTATTTCTGTCTTCAATACATACACAAGACGCACCGCATTATTGGACGCAGGCATAGTCAAATGTATGCTAGCTTAAAAAAGATACGGTAGCATGCATGCATGCACGCTAGCGTTTGTTTTTTAAAAGACAACGGGAGCAAAACTGAGCTCGGTGGTACTATATTGAAGTATTTAACAACGTACTCACGTTATTTTTTTGGGATCAATCTTCATCCAAGCGTGGAAAAAAAAAACATCCGGTCTCTTCATGTCCACATCACTCAGCCACTTTCTCTTTGTCCATCCAGGCTTTTGGTTTGCCGTAGTGAAGACTGCAGCTGGAAAGTTTTCTTTTGGCAGTCTTTCTCTTAGAAATCGCAACAGGTGGCCATTACCGTCCGTTGCTATGGCAACCAAGCACAACAGGAAAACGCAGACTTCGCGTCCCGTTGTTCTTACCGCTACCGTGCTGCACGTCAGCCTCACAGTGCAGGGGTGCGGGGTTCGATTCTGGCTCTGGTCTTTCTGTGTGGAGTTTGCATGTTCTCCCCCGTGCCTGTGTGGGTTTTTTCTCCTTGTACTCCGGTTTCCTCCCACATTCCAAAAACATGCGTGGCAGGTTGATTGAACACTCGAAATTGTCCCTCGGTGTGAGTGTGAGCGCGGATGGTTGTTCGTTTCTGTATGCCCTGCGATTGGCTGGCAACCGGTTCAGGGTGTCCCCCGCCTACGGCCCGAAGACGGCTGGGATAGGCTCCGGCAACCCCCTGCGACCCTTGTGAAGAAAAGCGGATCGGAAAATGGATGAGCTCGAATGACACTTTGAAATGGGAAGCCTGGAGAAAAATGAATATGATGTTTTGTCAGCATACATTTGGGGATGTATAGGTGGGGAGTCTCAAGGAGGCGCCTTCACACTCTGGTACCCCTTACGCACAGAAAGTGGCACACACTAGGTGGCGCCGGTTTAAAAAGTCCTCCTCTTTCCTTGACTGGAATGGTTTTGCTCTCTGTGACAGCCTCTGTCAGCATTGTCAGTTCGGAAGCAATTGCAAATTCTATTTTTTGTCTTACCGCTCACAGCGAGCGCACTTGTACAAAATGCATTTTCTTCTTTTCATATACGTTCTTGAAAAACTCCTCTGACGAGACGATTCTGCCTCAAATGCATTTTCTTGCTAAAAATATGCATCAATGTCAAAGTGGGCACGATGCCGCAAAGACTCGACCGCACGCATCGGCAGGATTGTGCCAATCCTGCACTTTTCTCCTTGTTCCGTATCCCTGACCTGCTTTTGAAAAAAAAATATCAAATATATCGTCAGCAGCAATGCACCTCTAATGATGCGTTATGGCAGTGGATTCCTGCATAACAATCCCTCAATTTTGGAAGACGGCATCAAGCTCCACAGATAGCGAGGGACACTTGAGGCAGATGGTGATACTTTGCCTGACAGAGAAAACAAACCAAAACAAAAAATCCCGAGTCCTCATTTCGCAGCTCAATAAATGATTAGATTGAAAACATCAGTCAAAAGCCCGGCTCTGTCTCCTTTCTTGATTATTGATACAGAACTGTGTTCAACATATGAATGGCGTTGATGGATGTTTATCCTCACTGGCAGGCGGTAGAAGAAAGAAGCCCTCACATGTCACTCTGTGAGGGGAAACCTCGTGAGCGACGCTGCCGACAAGCTCATCTGCCTTCGCGTCGACTGATTTCATGCTGCCGTGTCCCGTCCCATTTCAAAGCATCCAAAGAGAAAGAAGCAATCCAAATTTCGCAATCAGCGTCGAGAAATTCCTGCACCGTACACGTCATTAACCCAACGTCTCGTGACAGCCCAGAAGCACTTCTCCCAATCTTTTTTGAAGACATTCTGAAAAGGGTAATTAAAAAAAAAAAAGCCCCAAACATGACATTTGATGCTACTTTGCTCTCAAAGTAATGAACACGTCCGTGTCAGAAGTGCCGGTTGCCGAGACAAAAATAAATAAATAAAAAATCGAAATATATTGCCGCTTTTCCTAAATACAAACTACGGTAAATCCAATGATACGGTCGGGTGCAGGATGGCCAAGCCCGCTGCCGTGAGGCGAGGTTAGCGGGGGCGTTCATTGAAATCAAGCAGCCATCGTGTGTCGCGAGCAGCTGTTTGGGGCCTCCGTCTCCAACGAGCGCTCGCCGCAACGAGGTGCACGGTGGCCACTTTTAATTTCCCTCTGCCTATTTGCAGCCCGGGGAGGGGGCAGGGGGGGGGGGGGGGGGGCCCAGGAGAGGAAATCGATTCCCAGATTATTTCCATCTCTAATTTCTTATCTGCTGCTTCTGCCTCCCCTCTATTGCCCCCGTGCAGGCGCTGCCTTTGACTCTCCACACTAATCTCAAAACTGATTTTGAGGAGAGGAAATTAGAAATGAGAGCAATCCCGTTTCAATTTTTGACTTCCATCGCAACCGGTTTGCCGCAGACTGGCTCCCCCGCTCACGTGATGGTCCCCTTCGCCTTTGTGACCTTTTGTAACCTGCAGACACCCTTTAAAGCCCCACCCCCCCTCCCACCACCACCACCACCACACGTGCCTCTCGG